>CM069158.1:5830064-5920064 GCA_035221665.1 Okamejei kenojei
GCAGTTAGACAGGTACATGGCTAGGACAGGCTTGGAGGGATATGGACCAAATGCTGGCAGGTGGGACTAGTGTAGCTGGGACAGGTTGGCCAGTCTTGGCAAGTTGGGCCAATGGACCTGTTTCCACACTCTATGATTCTATGACTCCAGGGAGGTGAAAATATTTCAACAGATTGACAAATCATCACAAAATAAAAGCACATTGGAATTGCAAATTAGGAAGAAGGGTCTCGACCCGAAACGTCGCCTATCTCCTTCGCTCCTTAGATGCTGCTGCACCCGCTGAGTTTCTCCAGCCTTTTATGTACCTTGGAATTGCAAACCTCGTTTTGTACTTCATTTGATAGATTATTACCAAGTACATAACTCAGAGATGAAGAAGAACTGAGGGACCATGGGGTCAATAGCCAAATCCTAATTTGAGTGGATGGGAATCTTCATGAGTCTTCACGAGTTTACCGCGTTTCTCGAGTACCTGCCGTTAGCGTTACGAGCCTCTAAGAGACGTCCCGAGCTCCGACGTACCCGCTACATACATTATCCGTGCTTACCACGAGTTTGATTTTTTGTTTTAAACCCGGGAGAGCTCTTGAATTAGCTCATACAGTGGGACAGCCCATTAAGAAATGTTGCTGTAGGAGTAGTGATTTAAAAGTGTGAAGCGTTTGGTAAGATGTGACTAGATCTGCTTCTGAGGATAGTACGCAAACAGCCGCCTGGGTCGGCCGACATCTTGGAAATCTCCAAGGCAGACAGTCAAGAATCTTTGCCCAGGATGGAAATGTTTAGTTTAGTTTAGTTTAGAGATATAGTACGGAAAAAGGCCCTTCGACCCACCGAGTCTGCACCGACCAGCGGTCTACACACACTGGGGACAATTTACAATTTTACCAATTAACCTACAAACCTGTACGTCTTTGGAATGTTGGAGGAGGTCCCGGAGAAAACCCACGCTGGTCTCGGGTGGAGAACATTCAAACTTCAAACAGACAGCACCTGTAATCAGGATCGAACTCGGGCGTCTGGCACAGTAAGGCAGCAACTCTATCACTGATCCACCATGCCACCGTCTAATGTCAAAGACTGAGGTACAGTGAGAAGCTTTTGTTGTGTGCTGTCCTGTCAAAGACTACACATGATTACAATTAAACCATCCACAGTGTGCAGGCAAAGGATGAAGACTACGTCATTGAGTGCATGACAACGTCCAATAAAGTCCAATTAAACAACGATGGGTGGTTAGGACCACTCTCTCGCTAGTGATAGGATGGTTGAGTTGCCTGATAACAGCTGGGAAGAAACTGTCCCTGAATCTGGAGTAGACAAAGTGTTAACGAAGAAACTGTGCTGGAGAATTTACACAAAAAGCTTCTGCAGCAGCATCTAAGGAGCTCTCGACACTGAATCTGGATGTACCTCTTGCCTGACGGGAGAGGCGAGAAGAGGGGGTGAGACTGGTCCTTCATTATGCTGATGGCCTTGACAGGGCAGCGCAAAGTATAGATGGAGTTAATAGACCAGAGGACATAGGTTTAAGGTGAATGGGAGAAGATTTAATAGGAATCTGAGGGGTAACTTTTTTGGTTTGCGTGATGATCTGGCTACGTACAGTACTCCAGCACTTTGTGCCTTTTTTTGGGGTAATCCAGCATCTGCAGTTCTTTGCATCCACTTGAAGAGACAAGGCAGAGGATATCAACGGTTCAAAGGGCAAAGGTCCATGGGTTCAAAGGTCAGTTTATTGTCACGTGTACCAATTAATGTACATTGAAACGCGAATTACCATACAGCTATACTGAAAAAAAGCAACAAGACACACAACTGCATAAAAGTTAACATAGACATCCACCACAGCAGATTCCCCACATTCCTTACTGTGATGGATCTAGATCTAATGCGGGCAAATGGGAAGAGGGTAGATGTGGCAAAAACTGTTGGCATGATCGTGGTGGGCGCAAGGGCCTGTTTCTGCATTGCACAACACTGTGGCAAACCTGTTGCAGGTATCTCGTTGTAATAAGTGGCCGTGCCTTTAGAAAGGAGATGAGGAGGAATTTCTTCAGTCAAGAGGGTGGTGAATCTGTGGAATTCCTTGCCACAGACGGCGGTGGAGGCCAAGTCAATGGATATTTTTAAGGAGGAGGTTGACAGATTCTTGATTAGTACGGGTGTCAGGAGTTACGGGGAGAAGGCAGGAGAATGGGGTTGAGAGGGAAAGATAGATCAGCCAAGATTGAATGGCGTAGAAGACCTGATGGGCCGAATGGCCTAATTCTGCCCCTCTGACATATGACCTTATGAAAGCGCAAACTGAAGGAACCACACAATTTCTTCCCCTTAAGCTGCCTGCATTTGTGAAAGGAAAGATAAAGAATTGGCCTGGTTAAAATAAAACAGCGGGGATTACCCTAATCTAGAAATGTAGCCAAAGGTAGACACAAAAAGCTGGAGTAACTCAGCATCTCTGGAGAGAAGGAATGGGTGACATTTCAGGTCGAGACCCTTCTTGAGCCCTTGCTTTTCTTGTATCTTCAAGCTTGAAGAAAACGCGTGAGCTTTTATTTTCAGTGAATTTGGGAAAGGACAAATCCTATAATGAATAATTAGAGACAATTCTATGTTCATGCTCTCTCCAGATGGAGTGGTTTATAAGCTGCTCCGAGCCCCGCTGTGGGTGGAGGCTACAACTGGTGGCTCATTGGAGTTGATTGTGTCTGATCCTCTATAGGGTTTTCACTGAAACAAGGGCTACCTTATGAATGCAAACAGATTGCATTTCAATTGCATTGCATAACCAATTGATTTGGGTTATTCACACCATCCCTTCAACTGGTTCCAATTGGGGTTTAATCAGTCACTACTTTCTCCTGTAACTGTGTAGGAACAATCAATCTAAAACCATTCACTGCTCACAGCAGTTAATACACAGATAAGGGCAACGAAGGGTGAGCTAACCTGATCGGTATTGGCTGTTGCTCTGAAGACACACAGTTGTACCTCCAAGGTTACATTGTGTTTTGCTGAAAAGCTTTTGGTTTCGAGACATGGCCTCAGATGAGATGGAAGGGACTGTTTCCACGCTGTCCTCTCTACGGTCCAAAGACACAAAGCGCTGGAGTAAATCCGCGGGTCAGGCAGCATCTCCGGAGAACATGGATAGGCGATGTCTTGAGTTCAGATTCATCAGATTCAAGGAAGGTCCTGACCCGAAACGTCACCTCTATCCATCTTGTCCAGAGATGCTGCCTGACCCGCCGAATTACTCAGGTACCTTGTCCACATCTTAAAAATTCTGGATCCCTGGAATATTCTTCTATGACCTGGCGACAACGTCTACGATAAGGGCAGCTTGGTGGCGCAGCGGTAGAGTTGCTGCCCCACAGTGCCAGAGACCCAGGTTCGATCTTGACCTTGGGTAGTGTCTGTAGGGAGTTTGTGCTTTCTCCCCTGTGATCGTGTAGGTTTGCTCTGGGTGCGCTGGTACGGGGGATCGCTGGTCGGCGTGGGCTCGGTGGGCCAAAGGGCCCGTTTTCACGCTGTATCTGGGATATTGTACGACGTTAAAGGCATCTGACAGCCGAACGTTGCTTTGGAGGATGAAGTCAGGAGGGAGTGAGGAACGGAAATTCTTAATACAACACCACGTCATCCATTGTGGCCACTCGAGAAGACGCACTTTAATGTCTTATCTGCAATACAGCACCTACATCTGCCTACACTTGATCCACAATCTTCTGACGAGGCAGTGAGAGAGCGCTACTGACAGACCACGTATGTTTTAGTGATAGATAAGATTATCGTGGAGGGGAAGGGCAAATCTAGCCAATCTCTTTCATCCAATGTGATACCAAGCAGAAAATGGTGCGCAGTCTTACAGAGGGAGGGGGGGTGGGGGGGGGATTGTGTAAATCCGCCAGTCACAGAGAGAGGAGGCAGATATCCCCCGAACCCTTGCGAGATGGGAGCGTGATATTTGCTGACACCTCAAAAAATATGCTCGATGTGTAAAAACCTGTCACTCGTTAAAGAAAAAAAAAATCCACAACGTGTTCAGACAAAGACGAAGAGAAAAAAGCAGGTCACAAAACGGTGCTCACTAACTCTACCCCGTCTGAGTTTGCAGGCTGGAAGATTCAAGGCAAGGATAAGACACACTTACAGTGAAATCTTATTGATCGTGGAAGTTGGGAGAATGAAGATAGGTTAATGCCACTCGGAGGAGGCCTTGGGTTCAAAACCGTGTGAAGATACATCAAAGGAGGCCTCTTATCGTTTAAGTGAAATTTTATTAGGGGATAAAACCACCAAAGCTGTGATTCATTTCAATCCGCCCTGCGATGGAACTGGTCTGTAACAAAAGGAATGGTGGAAGGAATATAGTTTTAGTGAGGCTAAACTCCCAGTGAGGGTGTCCTCCTTGTTGGAGGGATGTAGCAAAGCAGTCTGCTTGCTGTGTTCATTCCTGCTGGCTTTTAAACATAGTTTATATCAAGAGATGAGGATAGTTTAGCTTGGTTTGGTTTAGTTTTAGTTTGGAGATACAGGATGGAATCAGGCCCTTTGGCCCACCGAGTCTTGGAATGTTTTGTGTTTCTTGGAGTGGCCCTATGTTGTGGAGATTTGGTTTAAGTTTAGACCCTTAGATGGTAGTCAGGGAAACGAGAGATATAGAGATACAAAAAAATATCGAACGCCATTGAAAAAAATGAGAAAGCCCCCCGGGGCTGAGGGAGAGGTGGGAATGGAGGAGACCAACCAATGTGCCCAGAGGATGCAGACTCCCCAAGCGGAATATGAAGGTGCCGGTGTTGCTCACCAGTGGACCGAGAGGTCACCCACCGGGAGGTACCGAGCTGTTCGGTAAAACGATCGCCAAGCCTCCGCTTGTTCTACACACTGGCATAGGATGCAAGATGAGGTTGGACCTTGTTTGGAGGTTAACTTGCAAGGGAAAGTGCCAAAGAGTGGGAGGGGAGAGAAGAATTGACAAGGGAGTTGCGGAGGGAGCACAGACAGGGGGGGAGATGGGAAGATGTGGCGGGTGAGGGGTCTGGAGGTAAACGGACTCTGTTGGAGTGTGGGAATGGAAAGAGAGGGCAGTGTTGCGGAACACCTGGGGGAGGTTTAAAACCCACGCAGTCACGTGGAGAACGTACAAACTCCGTACAGACAGCATCCTTTAGTCAGGATCGAACCCGGGTCTCTTGCGCTGTAAGGCAGCAACTCTACCGCTGCGCCACAGTGGCACCCTCACCCCAAATTGCACGCACCCCTTCTTTAGGCAGCATGTTTGCAGGAAGCAATGGTGCAGATAAAGTCTGCGTCTAATTCTTCGCTCCAAGTGTTGACGGTATTGATTCATTGATAGATTAGTTGAAAGATACAGTGTGGAAACAGGCCCTTCGGCCCACTTAGTCCATGCTGACCAGTGATCACCCACTCACACTCATTCCATGTCATCCCACATTCCTATCCACATCCACATTCTTTGGCGAGAAGGCAGGAGAATGGGGTTAGGAGAGATAGATCGGCCATGATTGAATGGCGGGGTAGACCTGATGGGCCGAATGGCCTAATTCTACTATCACTTAAGACCTTATGACCTTATGGCCTTGTGATACTAGGGACAATTCCACATCAGAGAGGCCATCTCTCATACAGGCCCTGCCAGTAGTGGACATATAACCTGGCAAACGGGAAAAGCTGGTGGTTGATGCTAAACATTACAAGAAGAGTCTCCATTAAAGGAGAGAAAATCTGCCAGTGTTGCACCTTCCCCCAGGCCTACCTCCTGCAATGGGAAGGAAGTGAAGGTGTACAACATCCATACTTTTGGATCCAAAAGACAAACAGGTTTGTAGGTCTATTGGCTTCGGTAAAAATTGTAAATTGTCCCTAGTGTGTGCTGGTATGCGGGATCGCTGGCCGGTGCGAACGCGGTGGGCCGAAGGGTCTGTTTCTGCACTGCATCTCTAAACTATACTAAGCTAAAGGGGGAAGGCCACAGATGCATGGGGACTCCAGAGTTCCCCCTTAAAGCCATAGAGAGATACAATGTGGGAACAGGCCCTTCGGCCCATCTTGCCCATAAGCGGGCTTATGGAAGAAAGGTCTCGACCCGAAACGTCACCTATTCCTTCTCTCCAGAGATTCTGTCTGACCCACTGAGTTACTCCAGCTTTTTGTGTCCATCTTCACTTTAAACCAGCCTCTGTAGTTCCTTTCTGCACAGTCCACAAGCAGAGGCTGAAACATAGAAACATAGAAAATAGGTGCAGGAACAGGCCATTCGGCCCTTCGAGCCTGCACCGCCATTCATTATGATCATGGCTGACCATTAAGGGTTAAGGCTGAATAAGGTTTAAAATGCGCAGGGAGCTGGCCAAGCACAAAGATCTACTTTGGAAGACAGCGGGTGCATTCTTGGGCTGATTAAGTCCACAACTACGAGCTGATAACTTGACAAGGGCCCGGTGATCATTACACCCAGTGGTTTAAGTGGGCCCCTTAGTTGGGAAGATTTCACTCAAGCCTGGCTGTGTAAGATTTCCTTCAATAGTTTTAATCAAGTTAGCTATCATCTTCATGTCTTCTTCTGCACACTTCTGCCAGTTGCACCCTAGGTAGTAATGTCAGTTTTCAAGAGATGGGCCATTTGTCTCTTAAAAAAAAAGAGATTGAAACCTGTGGACCGACACACGGTAAATACAGCTCTGCACCGCTCATGTGCGTGCCGTAACCGTGCCAAGGCGCTTGCCCTGTTCGCTTTGGTTTATTGTATTTGGTTGACAAAATGTTCACTCCCCGCTTTCTTTGTCTGCTCCCTATCGCACTTGACGATGGCAGCTCGGGAGGCACGGTGGCGCAGCGGTAGAGTTGCTGCCTTACAGCGCCAGGGACCCGGGTTCGATCCTGAGCTCGGGTGCTGTCCGTACAGAATTTGCACGTTCTCCCCGCGACCGCGTGGGTTTCCAGCGGGCGCTCCGCTTTCCCCCCCACGCTCCAAAGGCGTGCAGGTTTGTAGTGTAATTGGCTTCGGTAAATTGTCCCCAGTGTGTGGGATAGGGGATGGGTGATCGCTGGGTCGGCGCGGCCTCGGGAGGCAGAAGGGGCCTGTTTCCACCCTGTATCTCTGGAGTAAACTAAACACCTTGCAAAATGCACCTCAGATCACTGGTTGGACCCCAAAACACAAAGTGCTGGAGTAACTCTGGGGGCCAGGCGGCATCTGCGCAAATGGAGAGGTAGCGTTTCGAGACGGGTGTGGGAATGTCTCTTGAGATTTTGAGACTTAACCTGAGATGAGTGACCAGTGCAGAACTAAGGCAGTCTAGTCTAGTTCAGTTTAGTTTAGTTTAGAGATACAGTGTGGAAACGGGCCCCTTCTGCCTCCCGAGTCTGCACTGTCCAGCGATCCCCCCCTGTACACTGACACAATCCCACACACACTAGAGACAGTTTACAATGTTACCACAGCCAACTAACCTACAAACCTGTACGCCTTTGGAGTGTGGGCAGAAACCGGAGCACCCGGAGGAAACCCACGCAGGTCATGGGGAGAACGTACAAACTCCGTACAGACAGCACCCGTGGTCAGGATCGAGCCCGGGTCCCTGGCACTGTATGACAGGTGCTGGTTTACCAAGGAAAGATACAAATCGCTGGAGTAACTCAGCGGGCATGCAGCATCCCTGGGGAACATAATGTTTCGAGTCGGGACTGTTCTGCGGGCTAGTCTGAAGCAGAGTCTTGACCCAAAAGGTCACATATCCACGATCTCCAGAGATGCCGCCAGGCCCGCTGAGGTACTCCAGCATTTTGTGCCTACCCGTAAATAAGGTCTGATTCGCCAGAAAGACCAGTTGGGATATCCTCAGTTTGCATCAGATGCTAATCTTGTTTCACGCCAGTGGGCTCGAGCCCAAAATATGTAGTGGGTTAGGTTTGTACCGCAACCAACAGTGACACATAAACTGTGAAATAGGAACAGTTTGTAAAACAAGTGTTGATTTTATGGATGAGTAGCTTTATATCATGAGTCATTCACGATAGGCTTCTTTTGACATATTGAGGGTGATTAAGTAGCTGTACTAGAGATGTGATATACTGCACTACTGACAGCTCTGAAAGCATCTTATTTGAGTTGCTGGACTAATATGAGACTGTACGCAGCCAATGCTACTCATCTGACATGAGGAATGCAGACATGAGGGTAAAGTCAGATGCCTCAAACTCCGTGCTGAATTGCACAAGACCTTTGGCTGCTCTTGAGAGGGACCCTGGTGAATAAGTGAATTGTTGGCATGTTGCTGGGCTGCAGCAGAATACACAAAGATCCTGCAGTCTTAGTTTAGTTTTGAGATAAGGGACAACACCAGAGACCCGGGTTCCACCCTGACCACGGGTGCTGCCAGTACGGAGTTTGCACGTACTCCCCGTGACCGCGTGGGTTTTCTCCGGGTGCAGGTTAATTGGCTTTGGTAAAATTGTAAATTGTCCCTGGTGTGTGTAGCACAGTGTTAGCATGCGAGGATCGCTGGTCGGCACGGACTCGGTGGGCCGAAGGGCCTGTTTCCGCGCTGTATCTCTAAACTAAACTAAGACACACCACTGAAACAGGCCCTTCAGCCCAATGGGTCGGTGCTGATCAGCAACCACCTCGTACACTAGCACCATCCTCTACATCCTAGGTACAATTTACAATTTTTACCAAAGCCAAATTAACCAACAAACCTGTATGTGATTGGTGTGTGGGAGCAAACTGATAGGAGCAGAATTAGGCCATTTGGACCATCAAGTCTACACCGGCATGCAATCATGGCTTATCTATCTCTCCTTCCTAACCCTATTCTCATGCCTTCTCTCCATAACCCCAGACACCCGTACTAATCAAGAATCTATCTACCTCTGCCTTAAAAATATCCAATAACTTGGCCTCCACAGACATCCGTGGCAATGAATTCCACAGATTCACCACCCTCTGAATAAAGAAATTCCTCCTCATCTCCAGGAACGTCCTTTAATTCTGAGGCAATGACCTCTGGTCCTAGACTCTCCCACGAGTGCAAACATCCTCCCCACATCCACTTTATCCAAGCCTTTCACTATTCGGTAATAATTGTGGTGTCTAGTGTGGTATTGGGGGTATAAACTATGTAGGCCAGCTGTAATCTATTGTATACCGATCCTCCCTCTCCTATGTTATATGTTCTTACATTTGAGCTGAGTTTTCTTGCACTGAAACATGAGCTAGAAGGCAAGTGAGACATCAACGGACATGTCTTCATTACAAATCTCAGCAGTGCGGTGAAATTATGTTATAGTTTCAGCCTGGTTGGTGTTGCTTTGAATTCATTCCATGGTGCACTTCCTACTTAATATTGTTCGGGAATATCCAGTTGCAGTCAAGTCTGCCTTATTTGTCCACGGATTTGAGTTCAGATGTAACACACGACCTTGAAATTCATTGCACATCATGACCTTACGTTTGAAACTGCAAGGTAATAGAGATCATCTCACAACACAGGGGAACAGAATTACTCACATCGAAACTGCACCGAATGACGGTCCGGCTACAACTGGGAATACCGGAGCCAATCCTGGTCGCCTCACTTTGGGAAGGACATGAAGGACCTCAAAGAGTGCAGGGCGGCACGGTGGCGCAGCGGGTAGAGTTGCCTCCTGCCAGCGCCAGAGGCCCGGGTTCGATCCTGACTACGGGTGCTGTCTGTACGGAGTTTGTACGCTCTCCCCGTGACCTGCGTGGGTTTTCCCCGGGTGCTCCGGTTTCCTCCCACACTCCAAAGACATACAGGTTTGTAAGTTAATGGGCTTGGAAAAATTGTAAAAATATCTCTAGTGTGTACGGGATAGTGTTCACGTGGGAGGGTTGCTGGTCTGCGCACACTCAGTGGGCCGAAGGGCCTGTTTCCGCCCTGTATCTCTAAACTAAACTAAACTAAAGGATGAACACATTGTTTTGGACCCAACACATTGAGGGGACGAGCAGGAAAGCACATCAACATCTCTACTACTTCTGACGACCGAGGAAATACGGCACTTCACCAAGTTTTCTTACAAACGTCTGCTAATGCACCAGAGAAAGTATATGGTCGGGTAAGTCCCAAGTTGTTTAGGAACAGCTCCGTCCAAGACTGTAAACGTTAAATTGCAAAGAGTTGTGGATGTAGCCCAGTCCATCACACAAACCAGAATCCCCGCCATTAAAGGGCCTGTCTCACTGTACGTGGTAATTCAAGAGTTCTCCAGAGTTTCCCCTGATTCGAACTCGGAGAATTACAGTAATAGCCGCTCGTAGGTACTCGGGGCTCTCGTAGGTACTCGGGGTGCTTCACGAGCTTACCGCGTTTCCCGAGTACCTGCCGTTAGCGTTACGAGCCACTAAGAGACGTCCCGAGCTCCGACGTAGCTGCTATGTACATTCTACGTGCTTACCACGAGTTTGATTTTTTTTTTAAACTCGGGAGAGCTCTTACATTGAAACATATAGAAACATAGAAAATAGGTGCAGGAGTAAGCCATTCGGCCCTTCGAGCCTGCACCGCCATTCAATATGATCATGGCTGATCATCCAACTCAGTATCCTGTACCTGCCTTCTCTCCATACCCCCTGATCCCTTTAGCCACAAGGGCCACATCTAACTCCCTCTTAAATCTTGAATTACCTCATACAGTGGGACAGGCCCTTAACTCCATCTACACTTCGCATTGCCTCGTGAAAGCAGCCAACATAATCAAAGACCACCCGCATAAGGGCGGTCACGGTGGAGCAGTGGTGGCGCAGCGACCCACCGAGCCTGCGCCGACCAGCGATCCCCGCACACTAACACTATCCCACACACGCGAGGGACATTTTTACAATTTGACCAAGCCAATTAACCATCTAACTTGCACGTTTTTGGAGTGTGGGAGGGAACCGGGGCGCCTGGAGAAAACCCACACAGGTCACGGGGAGAACGGAGTTTGTACGTTTCGAAGACAAGAAGGAGAGCTTTAAAATAGAGGCAAGTTTTAATCTGGCGCCAATGAAAATTGATGAGACGTGTTAATAGGATGATGCAAATTGGGATGACTTGAGTGATTTAATTCAGAAAAGCAAATAAAAATATGCTGCTCAAAATCAGATCTCCATTAACGTCATAATGGAATAGATGACATTTCGGGTCAAAACCCTTCTTCACAAGGGGTTTGTAGGGTAATTGGCCGTAAATTGCACTGAGCGTATCGGGAATGGATGTGAAATTGAGATTTAACACAGAACTAGTGTGGACGGGTGATCGATGGTCGGCATGCACTCGTTGGGCCGAAGGATCTGTTCACATGCTGTATCTGTAAATCAATTAATTCTAATTATAAAGGGCTATTTCTTCTACCCTCCTCCCCCCCCCCCCCCCCCCCCCCCCCCCCCCCCACTTTCAGTCTGAAGACGGTTCCCAGCCTCAGACATCACCTATTCCCTTTTGTCCAGAGCTGCTGGCCGACCCGCTGAGATACTATGAGGGCGGCACGGCGGCACAGAGAGAGAGTCGCTGCATTACAGCGCTTACAGCGGCAGAGACCCGGGTTCGATCCCGATGACGGGTGCTGTCCATGTGGAGTTTTCCCCGAGATCTTCAGTTTCCTCCCACACTCCAAAGAGGTACAGGCTCGTAGGTTAATTGGCTTGGTTATAAATATAAAATTGTCCTGAGTGTGCGGGGATCGCAGGTCGGGGCGTGCTGAAGAGCCTGTTTCCGCGCTGTACCTCTAAACCAAACTAAACTAAACCCCGGCATTTTGTCGCTGGCTTGACTGATACACTGTCGTTGGTCACTGCTGGGCTGATGAAGTGGGAGTTTGCAAAGGCTGGCAGTGAGAGGGTTAATACTCAGACACTTGCTGTTGATGGAGATGAATGGAAGTGTCCCGCAGGGCTCTCCTGAGGAATGTATGAGCTGACAATTTACTACCAGAAGCCGTGATGCAGCCTGTCAGGTACCATTAGCCTATAGATCCAGCCTAATTGGACACTTTATTAGAGCCTCTTGGTTTTGGACACTCCTCGATCGACTGTGGGGGAGGGGAGCTCTGAAAGGGACTAGGTGGGGTGGGTATGGGGGGGGGGGGGGGGGGGCGGAGGCAAGTAAATAAAGTCCTTTTACAATAACAAGACATCAAGGTGGCTTTGCAGCACTCAAAGGTCTGTCGTGCTGAGCAACTCCAGTCTGCCCATGAAATCTATAAGTTAGCTTTGCAGTCAAATAATCGCACAATTTGTGCCATCAATATTTATCATTGGGAAGATCACTTTGTGGAGTTAGTATTTCGGAGTTGGATATGCTGCCATCTCCTGTGTATATATATTTATTTTTCTCTGGGGGGTCTTCACCGTCAAGCGGCTATCAGCCTGAACAATCCCGGCGCTAATCACAGGGCCACTCATAATGCGTCGCTCATTATGGTCTGATCAGGAGGAGAGGTACATTCCCGCGCACGGAGTGAGATGCTTGGAGGGAGGAGGAAAAATATCCACTGTGGACTGCGGGGGAAGGTCACTGGAAAACGATCGCTCTCCACGACGGGAATGAATAATTAGGAACTTATAAAAAAAAACGATCACAGATGGGTTTCAGACGCTAACCTCATAAATCAAGATGAAATGAACAGCAGTTAGAGCAGATTACATTTGTTTCTCATTCCAAGTGTCACATCACCTACATTTGATTTCTCTGCTCCCTCTCATGCCCTTGGCCCACGTTTACACCAGAGATCTGTATTTTCATTTGTCTTCAGACGATGGAGGCGAGAGTTGCGGCGGGGGAGACAGGCCACTCGGCCCATCAGGTCCGCGCCGGCCATTGATCACCCCCTACACTGGCACCAGTCCTAAACTCCAGGGGCAGTTTACAATTTGCAAGGGCCAATTAACCTACAAACCTGCACGTCTTTGGTTGTGGGAGGAGACCGGTCAGGTACGGTCAGACCCAGTGAATATTAACGGTATTTCCTGTCTTTATTGGGATCAGACCTTCCCCTTACCTCTTTTAGTTTAGAGATGCAATGTGGAGTCAGGTCAGCTCGGCCCACCGGGTCCACGGCAACCATCGATCGCTCGTACACTCACGCTATCGTACACACTGGAGACAATTTACAATTTTTACCAAGCCAATTAACCTGCAATCCTGTACGTCTTTGGAACGTGGGAGGAAACCGGAGAATCCGGAGAAAATCCACGCGGTCACAAGGAGGACATACCAACCTCCAATTCCGTACAGACAGCACCCGTAGTCGGGATGGTAGAAACATAGAAAACAGGTGCAGGAGTTGGCCGTTCGGCCCTTTGAGCCAGCACGGCCATTCAATATGATCATGGCTGATCATCCAAAATCAGCACCCTGTTTCTGCTTTCTCTCCATATCCCTTGATTACAGGTCTCTGGCATTCTGGGTCTCAAGGCAGGAAGTCTACCGCTGCGCCACCATGCCTCCCTTTGTTAAAGATCACGACGGGGCATCACGGCAGTGTGCCAACGTGGCCCAGTACCTAGTAGCTGCCAACGATGGTCACACCTATGGGCATCAGGGATTGTGACCACAGAACACAGCAGCAGCTCTGGGTGGGGGGGGGGGGGGGGGGGGGGGGGGGCAGAGGAGCTTGGAGCCCCTCCCTCCAGCTACCTCTGTTCCAGTGAATAGCAGAATGCAAGATGGCGGCCAGCCCGGGCGACTATTTGCAGTGATCTAAAACACCATACTACCATCGCACCACACTCTTAAATCTCTACTCCTACAGCAACATTTCTTAAGGGCCCGTCCCACTTTCACGACCTAATTCACAACCTTTTTTACTCGTGGACATATTTCATCAGGCTAGAAAAAACGCCCCGACCTACTTGATGCCACGAGTACCTACGACTGGCATCGCGGCCTGCTACGACCTATCTACGACCTCGTGACGACCATGCTGCGAGTATGAGTCAAGGGCAAACTCGGCAGAGGTTGTGAATTAGGTTGTGAAAGTGGGACAGGCCCTGAACTTTATTCCCTTATCATATACTGTATCTATGCACTGTAATGGCTCGATCGTGATCACGTATTGTCTTTCTGCTGGCTGGTTAGCATGCAGCAAAAGCTTTTCACTGTATCTCGGTACTCGTGACAATAAACTAGACTGAACTGAACGGAATACATTGCAACGCTGTGGAGGCATTTTAAGCGTTTAACAAAAGCAAAGTTCACATCACAGTTCCACTTCAGTTCGGGCCAGGTCTCAAGACCAAAAACACATCAGTAAAACACATTGTAACCTTGGAGGGCCTTGTGTGTCTTCAGTACAACAGCCAATACCAATCACGTTAGCTCACCATTCCTTGCCCATCCTCTGAGTATTAACTGGTGGCTAGAAAAGACCATGACAAAATAGTACAGGTGGGGAGAAGGCAGGAGAATGGGGTTAGGAGGGAGAGATAGATCAGCCATGATTGAATGGCGGAGTAGACTTGATGGGCTTAATGGCCTAATTCTACTCCTATTCCTTATGACAAATCAAGTCTGTTCGATGATTCTCTGACAGGCCAATTGTTGGTTTGGGATACAATGTGGTGAACTGTGTTGGGAGGAACTGCAGATGCTGGTTTAAAGCGAAGATAGACACAAAATACTGGAGTAACCACAGATGGACACAAAATGCTGGAGTGACTCAGCGGGACAGGCGCCATCTCTGGAGAGAAGGATTGGGTGACGTTTGAAGAAGGGTCTCATTCCTTGTCTCCACCCATTCCTTTTCTCCAGAGATGCTGCCTGTCCAGCTGGTCACTCCAGCATTTTTTGTCCATCTGTGGTGAACTGTGGGACTGGTTAAACCGCTAGGTTGGAGGAAGAGGGCAAGGGGGGAGGGGAGGAAAGAGGGAAGATTGCTTGTAGAAGTAACTTAAATTTAGAGAATTCAACATTCACACAGCTGGATTGTAAGCCTTGTTTAGTTTAGGTTAGTTTAATTTAGTTTAGTTTGAAGGGACAGTGCAGAAACAGGCCCTTCTGCCCACAGAACCATCGTCGATCTGCGATCCCGGCACATTAACACTATCCCTACACACTGGACAATTTACAATATTTACCGTGCCAATTAGCCTACAAACCTGCACGCCTTTGGAGTGCGGGAGGAAATCGGAGCTCACAAGGTCATAAGGGATAGGAGTAGAATTAGGCCATTCAGCCCATCAAGTCTGCTCCGCCATTCCATCATGGCTGATCTATCTCTCCCTCCTAACCCCATTCTCCTGGCTTCTCCCCATAACCTCTGACACCCGTACTAATCAAGAAGCTCCCGGAGAAAACCCACGCAGGTCACGGGGAGAACGTACAAACTCCGTGTGGAGAAGCGCCTGTAGTGAGGATCGAACCCAGGGCGTTGTAGGGTAGCAGGTCAACCGCTGTGCCACTGTGCTGCCCGCTACGCAAGAGGAATGTGAAAGGAACCTGATGATCAAGTGTGCGAGCTGCATGAGTGTGCCGGCTGGTGTACGAGCTGCATGAGTGTGCCGGCTGGTGTGCGAGCTGCATGAGTGTGCCAGCTGGTGTACAAGCTGCATGAGTGTGCCGGCTGGTGTACAAGCTGCATGAGTGTGCCAGCTGGTGTACGAGCTGCATGAGTGTGCCAGCTGGTGTACGAGCTGCATCAGTGTGCCTGGAGCTGCATGTGTGTGGTGTGGCAAGCTGCATGAGTGTGCCGGCTGGTGTACGAGCTGCATGAGTGTGCCGGCTGGTGTGCGAGCTGCATGAGTGTGCCAGCTGGTGTGCGAGCTGCATGAGTGTGCCGGCTGGTGTACGAGCTGCATGAGTGTGCCGGCTGGTGTACAAGCTGCATGAGTGTGCCGGCTGGTGTACGAGCTGCATGAGTGTGCCAGCTGGTGTGCACGAGCTGCATGCAAGTGTGCCAGCTGGTGTGCAAGCTGCAAGAGTGTGCCAGCTGGTGTACGAGCTGCATCAGTGTGCCAGCTGGTGTTCCTGGACACCATTAATCAAGTAGCCCGTCGATGTTGCAGATCAGATTCTGTGGCGATGGGCTGGATGCAAATTGCAGCTGATCTGCCAGCTCTCTGCAGCGCACCTTCCACTCCACTCCACTGCTGCAGGCGGCCGGGCAGCAAAGCTCAAGTGATTCAGCTCTGGCAATAACCCGTGAGTGTTTTGTCAGCTTTCAAAGGCCCTGACACCTGTGATGCCACGTGGGCTGCCACCCGCCGTGCGTGACGCCTGCCAGGCAATGCTTGGCAGACGGCACGCAAACAGGCCCTTCAGCCCACCAGGTCCGTGCCGACCAGCGATAACCCTGTACACCAGCGTTATCTTTCACATTACACAGTGGTACAGTTGCTGTCGTACTATGCTTACAGTGAGGAGACCCGGGTTCGACCCTGACCACTGGTGCTGTCTGTACGGAGTTTGTACTTTCTCCACGTGACCGTGTGGGTTTTCGCCTGGCGCTCTGGTTTCATCCCACATTCCAAGGACGATCAGGTTTGTAGGTTAATTGGCCTCGGTAAAGATTGTAAATTGTCCCTGGTGGGTCAGATGGTGCTAGTGTGCGGGCATCGCTGGTCGGTGCGGACTCGGTGGGCCGAAGGGCCTGTTTCCTCGCTGCATCTCTAAACTAAACTAAACATCCATCCTATAGTAGGGTGAGCCGATCGGCACACAATACATTCACTAGCTGCGGTGAATGAAATCTGGTGACTTTCTCATTCACCATAAACTAGCTGCTTTCCTGTTGAGGTCCTCCATTTTGGTTCGTCTTCTGTCATTCAGAAGCCTTTACATTGAGCACTTCAAAAGCAAGTGCATCGCATGTTCAAATGCTGTCGCAGGTTTAAAACCTACAGGTTTGTAGGTTAATTAGCTTCAGTAAAATTGTACACTGTCCCTAGTGTGTGGGATAGCGCGCGTGTACGGGCTGATTGCTGGTCTGAGCGGACTTTCACGCTGTATCTCTGAAGTCTAAAGTAAAATCCTGGGAGACACTTTCCCTGACCACTAGTTTTGACCTTCCGCAGGGTTACATATCCCCCAGGGCTGAAAGACCCTGAAAGATGTCCCCAAAACCACTGTCTTCATGAACGGGACAGAATCGAGCGATCCCATTAAGATAGTTTAGTTTTTTAGTTTAGTTTAGAGATACAGCACTGAAACAGGCCTTTCGGCCCACCGAGTCCATGCCTACCAGTGATCCCAGCATGCTAACACAATCCTACACAAATTAGGGACAATTTACAATTTTACCAAGGCCAATTAGCCAACAATCCCACTGGAGGGAGGGTGTGGGAGGAGGGTGTTCCCCCTCCCATTGGTACAGAGCTTTTGCATTTTTCAGCTTGAAATTGTGCAATCTGGTGCATACTGTACCGAGTCTTTTAACTTACACTTGAATGCAATATTTATGCTATAATTTGGATTAGCTATGAATAAGGTTAGGCTAAATTACATTCCTAATTACATTCCACAGTAGAGCCAGGCTCTGATCAACAGGTGCAGCATATTAATGATCTTAGTATATTCATGTATGGAAATCAGATTATAATCAAACACTTGGCCCATGTTTACCAACCTGGGTCTTACTGCACACCTGGTACTACTCCTGACCCTGACTCCAGGTGCATACCTTCTCTCATTCCTGACCCTCAGTCCAGCCTTACACCTGGCCCCCTATTCTACCCTGATCACAGCTGCTTACCTGCTTAGGTTCCCAGTGCTGAACACACCCCTAGTCCCAGCTTTGACCGAACACCTAGTACTATTCCAGACCTTGACTCTTGGCCTTGCTCCTAGCCCCTTTGCACTGACAATATATCTGGCCCACACATAAAGCCGCATATCTGACCCCCTGGACTTAACCTATTACGTTCAAGTCCATAGGTGCTTATCTATTGCGGTAATCTTTTATGGGGCACTTCACAGACCAAGTTTGTATAACAACATTTGCTACATCCATTGGCTTCCTTGTTATCTAACATGCTAGTTACTTTGTCAAATAAGTCATCAATTGCTTGAACACAATTTCTCATCCACAAAAAGTATACTCACTCAGCTGTATAAGTATTCTGTTACCATTTCCTTAATCTCAGCTGGGACTCAGCTGGGACTTTTCCGAAATGCAAAGTCCAATAACTATATATTTAAGCAATATTATACTATTAAATGTGATCTTCAGAGTACATAATATTTTCTGTGGTATTCATGACACAACAACGATAAAAAAGATCTTTGATTTGATTGCACCTACCAACATGCATACATTATTATATTACGGTTAATATGTACCAAGGGCAAATTTTTGTTCCTATGCTCCCCATTCCCAATTACTTTTACATTGAAGTGATTGAAATCCAAGTGAAGTTTAAATGGTATCAGAAAAATAAAACCTCCGGAATGGATGATATTCATTACGTGGTTGATTGGAGTCAGTATCAGCACAATTACTATATTAAACTTTGAATCTTCAGATGTCCTGGTTCAAGCTAAAACTAAAGACAAATAATAACCTCCTCACACATTCCCCTGCAAGTATCTCTGTCACTCCTTTAAAATATGCCCCTTCTTTGAACAAGCTCTTAAACTCGCATCTGAATCAGTTTCCATCTGATTACACTCCTTGAGAATGTTCATCTACGTGTACAATTAATAAAACTATGAGATTGGGGACATTTCTATTCAACCTGTCAAAGGAATTTGGGAGGGGGGGGGGGGTTTAGAAATAGTCAGTGAGGTAAACAAACATAATAGTTGAGTGGCAAATGACAATAGTGCTACCTGCCCAATATTTAACTGAAGGAAGTAATGGGTTATCGGGGCTGTATGTTGTGACAGACAGCCTGACATCTTGCATGTCATTTTAATATTACACCTATCCCATCCCCCTGGATATTCCAGATTAATAAATTAAGGTTTTGTCAATTATTTACAAATCAGGCCAATTACACATCGATAACATTAGCCAACTCCGAAACACGAAGCGCTGAGTATTGGGATTATAGCGGGGTGTCCCCCCTCCCAGGGTAAGAACTTTTTGAAATTTGACGTTTTAAAATCATGTTTTAGTGCATTGTAGAAGTATGATTCCAATGTTTTTTATTTAAAGTATTTTTAAGAGGTAACTTTTTTATTGGGTAACTTTTTCCACACAAAGGGTGGTGGGTGTATGGAACAAGCTGCCAGAGGAGGTAGTTGAGGCTGGGACTATCCCAGCATTTAAGAAACAGTTAGACTGATACATGGATAGGACAGATTTGGAGGGATATGGACCAAAAGCAGGTAGTGTAGCTGGGACATGTTGGCGGGTGTGGGCAAGTTGCGCCAAAGGGCCTGTTTTCACACTGTATCACTCTATGACCACATTATACCTCCACCATGCACGACTGCTTCAAAATCAAGTGGTTGAATTTTATTGCCATACACTCAAGCATAGAAACATATGTCCAAACATTGTCCAAATGTAGCCGCTTCGTGTACATTCCCTGATGATAGGTTTGTGGGCACGGGCAGTTTTGTCGGTGTTTTATACGATGCATAAGGCTGTCAGAGCACAAACCATACCGGGCAGGCAGAGGGCCCGAGTCAGTCTGGACAGGTGAGTAAATGCAGAGGACAACGGCAGCAGCGAGCACTGTTTCAGAGACAACTTTAGATCTGCCTGACAATTTACTAAGATTACTCCTGGGATAACCAGAGAAAATCTAGAAAGTCTGCTGGCAGATCGTGATTAAACGGCGTCTGGAACTGTCGGGGAACCGCCAATGCTTCTCCATCTATAATTCATCCCACTTGCTTTCTTTACTTTCTCCTTCTTAATAAACGGTGTCAGCGTCTGTCTGACTTCACAATCTGATCATGGACACAAGACCGTAGATAAGGGTGGCACGGTGAGTGGCGCTGCGGGAGAGTCGCTGCCTGACAGCGCTAGAGACCCGGGTTCGATCCTGACCACGTGCGCTGTCTGTGAAGGGGTTTGTACATTCTCCCCGTGACTACGTGGGTTTTCACCGGGGCTCCGGATTCCTCTCAAAACTCCAAAGCAGTACAGGTTTGTAGGTTAATTGGCTTTGGTAAAATTGGTAAAACCCCACCGAGTCCGCACCGACCAGCGATCCCCGCACATTAACGCTACTCTCGGGAGAATTTTACATTAATACCAAGCCAATTAACCTACATACAGACCTGCATGTCTTTGGAGTGTGGGAGGAAACCAAAGATCTTGGAGAAAACCCACGCAGGTCACGGGGAGAACGAACAAGCTCCTTACCGACAGCACCCATAGTCAAGATGGAACCTGGGTCTCCGGCGCTGTAAGGCAGCAACTCTACCGCTGCGCCACCGTGCCGTTATTCTGTAGGATGGAGCTAGTGTACTTGGTGATCACTGGTCAGCGCCGACTCAGTGGTCCGAAGGGCCTGTTCCGCGCCGTATCTCTGAAGTCTCCTATTCAATCATGACCGATCTATTTTTCCAGCATTTATACAGTATCTTGTCAT
The DNA here is from genome assembly GCA_035221665.1 of Okamejei kenojei. NCBI lineage: Eukaryota > Metazoa > Chordata > Chondrichthyes > Rajiformes > Rajidae > Okamejei > Okamejei kenojei. The sequence continues at coordinate 5,850,586 of CM069158.1, forward strand.
GTCCAAAGGAAGTCCCAGAGCGCTGCGCATTCAATTACAAACTTTTAAATGATAATCAGCAATGTTACACGGCAGCTCGGGAGAGTTGAGCTCAAAGCCCAGGCTGACATTCCAGTGGAATATTGACGGATGATACATCAGCAGTGGTGATGTCCTTCAGATGGGACAATAGGTGAAGATCTTCTCGGACGAGTGCCAATAGATCTCATTGCCCCAACTCAAAGATCTTCATAGGAGCAGAATTAGGCCATTTAGCCCATTTAGCCTATCAGGTCATGTAACCATATAACCATATAACAATTACAGCACGGAAACAGGCCCTCTCGGCCCTTCCAATCCGTGCCGACCATTTGTTTTCCCCTAGTCCCATCTACCTGCACTCAGACCATACCCCTCCATTCCCTTCACGTCCATATACCTATCCACTTTACTTTTAAATGTTAAAATCGATCCTGCCTCCACCACTTCTGCTGGAAGCTCATTCCACACAGCCACCACCCTCTGAGTAAAGAAGTTCCCCCTCACGTTACCCCTAAACTTCCGTCCCTTAATTCTCATGTCGATATTCTCATGTGATAGTAGAATTAAGCCACTCGGCCCATCAAGTCTACTCCGCCATTCAATCATGGCTGATCTATCTCTCCCTCCTAACCCCATTCTCTTTGCCGACTCTGACACCTGTACTAATCAAGAATCTATCTATCTCGGCCTTAAACATATCCACTGACTTGGCCTCCACAGCCGTCTGATCAGTCTGCTCCACCTTTCGATCATGACTGATCTATTTTTCCCTCTCAACCTCACTCTCCCGCCTTCTCCTCATAATCTCTGACACCCGTACTAATCAACAACCCATCAATCTCTGCTTTAAAAATATCCATTGACTTGGCTTCCACCGCTGTCTGTGGCAATGAATTCCACAGATTCACCACCCTCTGACTAAAGACGTTCCTCCTCATCTCCATTCTAAAGGTAGGACAACTGGTCCTACATCAGTGAGTTTCCATCATGGGCTTTCCACGTATGGAGGCTGTGGGCAGAATGGCCTCCCTCTGGGTTGTAAATTTCTACTTTTAGTTTTAAAGATACAACTTGGTAAGAGGCCCTTCGGCCCACCGAGTCCATGCTGACCATCAATCACCCTGTTCACACTAGTTCTATGTTATCCCACTTTCTCATCCACTCCCTACACTCTAGGGGCAATAAACCGGGGTCCAATTAACCTACAAAACCACGTCTTTGGGACGCGGGAGGAAACCGGAGCACCCGGAGAAAACCCACGCGGTCACAGGGAGGAGTGCAGACAGCGCCCAACGTCAGGATCGAACCCGGGACTCTGGCACTGCGAGGCAGTGGCTCTACCAGCTGCGCCACCATGCCACCAATGATCCTATGATGTGGAGCTGAGAATGAGCTCGACAAAACTGTACTGAGATGAGATGGAGCTGGATTTATTGCAACTAATATTTTGGCCACAATAACTTGGCAGACACTGTTGCTCGTCACAACGCTGCCAAAGTTTGCTTTGAACGTCATAATGGTATTTCATTATTCCTCTATTCCTTCATTAATCATAAAGAATCCATGAATAGGTTCAACGCTACGACATTACCATTGGGCAATGGGCTTCCTCATTAACACTGGGCAACATGGTGCATCTGGTTTCAGGCAAGGACAGGCAATACACACAGTCATCTCTTAAAGCTACAGCCCATGTCCCCATGTCTCCTTTCACACAAACGGTGGCGGGTGTCTAGAACAGGCTGCCAGAGGAGGTAGTTGAGGCAGGGACTATCCCAACATTTAAGAAACAGTTCAACAGGTACATGGATAGGGCAGGTTTGGAGAGATATGGGCAAAAATCAAGTGGTGAGGCAGGTGGGACTAGTGTAGCTGGGACACACTGGCTGGTGTGCACAAGTTAGGCTGAAGTGCCTGTTTCAATGCTCCTGGCTCTGTGCCTGCATTGAATGGATGGAGAAGATGCAAATAAATGGATGGTGCCAAGATAGTTCTATCGTGAAATACTAGCAAGATAAGGTGGCACTATGGGGCAGTGACGTTGGCATAGTGACACAGCAGTAGTACAGTTGCTGCCTTACAGCGCCAGAGACCCAGGTTCGATCCTGAGTTTGTACGTTCCCCCGTGACCTGCATGGGTTTTCTCCAGGATCTCTGGTTTCCTTCCACACCCCAAAGACGGACAGGTTTGTAGATTAATTGGCTTGCTACAATTGTAAATTGTCCCTAGTTTGTGTAGGATAGTGTTAGTGTTTCGGAAATCGCTGGTTGGCGCGGACTCCGTGGGCCGAAGGGGCCATTTCCGTGGACTTTGTACGTTCTCCCTGTGACCGCATGGGTTTTCTCCGGTTTCCTCCAACATTCCGAAGACGTGCAGATTTGCAGGTTAATTGGCTTCTGTGAATTGTCCGTAGTGTGGGGTGAAGGAAAGAGCATTCACGTCGCGGACCCTGTTTCCACCAATCTTTCCACCACCACGCACAAGAAGCAACAAGACAGACACCGTTGTATGCAGATGCCGAGAAGTGTGTCCAGCTCAGGTTGAACAACTTCTAATCTTGTGTGTGGACTTGTTAAGAAGAAGTCCCCAGTGTGTAGAATAGAATATTGGTGATTGCGGACTCAATGGGCCAAAGGACCTTGTTCCACATTGTATCTCTCAACTAAGCTAAACTAGTCTCAATCTTTTATCCCCGTATAGGAGAGTCTAAAACTAGAGAGCATAGATTTAAGGGGAAAATTATTTTAAAGGGAAAGATTTAAAGAGGGACTGAGGGGCATTTTTCACATAGATGTTGGCAGATTGTGAAGGAAAATACAATGACATTTAAAAGATGTTTGGGCAGATGGGTGTTTACACAGAAGATAAAAAGCTCTGGCACAGGAACAGGCCCGTTGCGCACAAGGCCAAACATGATGCCACGATAAACTAAACTCATGTGTTGGAAGCAACAGCAGATGCTAATTTACACCAAAGATAGACACAAAATGCTGGAGTAACTCAGCGGGACAGGCAGCATCCATATCCCTTAATTCCCTATATGTTGAGGATAGGAAATGCAGTTTAGTTTGGTTTAGTCCAGAGATACAGCACAGCGTGGAAACAGGCCATTCGGCCCATCGAGTCCGTACCGGCAAACGATCACCCGTACACTAGTTCTCTCCTTCGCACATGGAGGAGAATATTTACAGAAGCTAATTAACCTACAAACCTGCACCTCTTTGGAGTGTGGGAGGAAACCAGAGTACCCAGAGAAAACCCACGCAGGTCACGGGGAGAACGAACAAACTCCGCACAGACAACACCCGTGGTCAGGATCGAACCCGCGCCTCTGGCGCTGTAAGGCAGCAACTCTACCGCTGTTCCCTGACAGTTATGATCCACGCGAAAACATGGACGATGGTAAAATGACGGGAATCAACTCTCGGAGCGATGGCTGTGTAATTTTAAAGCGTTTCTTCGGCTTTAAAAGAAGAAGAAATTCGTAAAGATTGTTTTAATCAAAAATTGACCCAAACTTAAATGAGTAACTGGAGAGGTCTGGGAAGGGAAACATATTATCTCATCCAACATTTCTAAGTTTAATCAATGCAAATAAAATACATCAGATATTTGCAGTCATTTTTTCTGCACTGTCCCTGTCTCCATTTGATTACTCCAGTGCCAAAATGATGATTGCTAAGAAGCGTATGATATGGACCCAGGGTGCAATTTAATAGTGTTTAGATTAGGACGATGTCTGTTTAGAGAGACTATATAGACTGGAGTATACAAGGCATTCTTTGAAGCTTCAATAATCAGACAGTAATTTTTTTTTCTCTCACCAGACACTTTTTTCTAATTTAGTTCGTCATTCAATCTTGTAAAAATAAATACATTTTGTCACTCCCTCCTCTGGTTCACTCGAGCGAGTATTCATGCCGATGTTCAAACGGCCTCTTCTGATGAAAATTGAAGCTGTATTTACGTAAGGATGGACCGAGTTGCAATTTAATTGAGAGACACTTCGGCCCCAACAGAGCCCACAGTGACCAGCGATCCCCGCACACTAACACTGTCCTACACACAGCAGGGACAATTTATATCTGCACTAAGCCAATTCACCTACAAACCTGAACGCCTTTGGAGTGTTGGAGGAAACAAAGGTCTCGGAGAAAAGCCACTCAGGTCACTGGGAGAAGGTACAGACTCCGTGCAGACAGCACCCGCAGTCAGGATCGAACCCGGGGCTCTGGCGTCCCCATGATGACCGTGACTTTTGCAAGGGACAGGGACACCATCTCGTCGTGGTGGAGAGGCCCACCTGCACTTGAGATCCTTTCTCCGGGACGTTCGGTTTCCTCCCACACTCCAAAGATGTGCAATTGGTTTCCGTGGATTGCTATTCCGTAAATCCGCCAGTCATGCAGCCCGGAGCTGTGCTCCTGGCAGGGCCATCCAAGGTGGGCAGTTCCAGGGGGGAGGTTCCTGACAGAGCGGGGCCCAAGGAGAAGACTTTCGGGCACCATATCTGAGGAAGGATGTCCTGGCTCTGGAGAGGGACCAGAGCAGGTTTACGATAATAATTACGAGAATGAGTGGGTTAGTTAACTCATGATGAGCGTTTGTTGGCACTGGGCTTGTACTCGCTAGAGTTTAGAAGAATGAGGGGGGACCTCATTGAAACACACAGAACTGTGAAAGGCTTGGCTAGAGTGGATGTGGAGAGGATGTTTCCACTAGTGGGAGAGTCTAGGACTAGAGGACATAGCCTCAGAATTAAAGGACATTCTTTTAGGAAGGAGATGAGGAGAAATTTATTTTATCAGAGTGTGGTGAATCTGTGGAATTCTTTGCCATAGAAGGCTGTAGAGGCAGTCAGTGTAAATATTAAAGGCAGCGATAGACAGATTCTTGATTAGTACGGGTGTCAGAGGTTATGGGGAGAAGGCAGAAGAATGGGATTCGGAAGGAGAGATAGGTCAGCCATGATTGAATGGTGGAGTAGACATGTTGGGCTGAATGGCCTAATTCAACCATCACTTATGACGTTATGACCGCAATGGTGAAACAGGCGGAGGATGATGACTTCCAGGATGGGCAGTATGACATGGAGTGGGGGTGGGGCTGGGGGGGGGGGGGGCGTAGAGAGGGAATGCAAGGGTTACTTGAAATTAGATAAATCAACGTTCATACTGCTGGGTTGTAAGCTGCCGAAGCGAAATATGAGGTGCTGTTCCTTTGAGATCTCTCTCTATGGAAATGCCCCGCAGTGAGTTTCAAAACCACAAACTCAATTATAAATCTTTCTTCGACCATGTGAACCAAGATTAGATTCCGAAGCAGCGCATTCAAGTTTAGTTTAGTTTTGAGATCCAGAAGGGGGTCCACGTTGACCACCCCGTTCACACGACTTCCACGTTGCCCCACTTTCACATCCACTCCCTACACATTAGCGGAAATGTACAGAGGGCCAATTAGCCTGCAAACCCGCACGGCTTTGGGTTGTGGGAGGAAACCGGTGCACCGGGGGGAAACCCACAAGGTCACAGGGAGAACGCACAAACCCCACACACAGCCAGCACTCGAGGTTGGGATCGAGCCCGGGTCTCCGGCGATGTGAGGCAGCGACTCTACCAGCTGCTTCTCTGTGCCCCCCGATTCTGCAAAAGAATCCTGGACCTAAAGTGTTAACTGTTTGTCCTTTCACAGATGTATTCCAACCTGGCTAACATTTTTGTTATTTGTCATTATTACAAAAATTGAAAAATATGGGCATATTGGAGGTACTACATTAGTGAGATCTTTATTTTCACTTGGCATGGTAACTGGGTTAATGCTGGCATGATAATGCATTTGATTACACAACTACATTTTTACATGAATCTGTTTATTTACAGTGTAAAGTCCATAAACACGCAGTTCCGACATATTGCCTGAATTATTCTGAGGTTGCAGGAAATTCCCATTGTTTAAATAGAGCCATGTTGAGGATAAACACAAAACTCTGGCGTAACTCAGCGGGTCAGGCAGCATCTCTGTTGTGCAGCAGTCTCAACTTAAAGGTAGGAAGTTCTGTATTCAAAGTCCACTCCTCCTAACACTCCAAACTATCCCACAGATGCCATAGTTTGGATCAGATATTATTACAAAATTCACCGTTGCAATATCTCAACTATACTGAATACTGAAGGCGGACACCAAGTGCTGGAATAACCCAGCAGGTCAGGCAGCATCTCTGGAGAAACGTAAAGGTGACGTTCCGGGTCGAGACCCTTATTCAGGATGAGAGATACAGACTGCGTCTGAAGAAGGGTCTCGACCCGAAACGTCACCTATTCCTTTTCTCCAGAGATGTTGCCTGACCCGCTGAGTTACTCCAGCACTTGGTGTCCATCTTCAACATCTGCAGTTCCTTCCTTACGCATGTTAAGGATAAGATTGTGACCCGCTGCTTTAAATTGTGCCTTCTGGTTTTGGCCGATGACAAGAGATCTCTTAAAAAGCATGCTGCGGTAGTTTTAGTAAAGGGCCTGTCCCACTTTTAGGAAACCAGGCTGTCGCACATGGTCGCCGGGGTGTCGCCTGTACGGCCGTGAGTAGTCTCCACAGTCGCCCAAAGAATTGTAGCGTCTTTCTGGTCGCCAAAAAAATGTCAACATGTCATTGGCGGCTTTGGATTTGACACCAAATGAGCGTAGCTGGACGTAGGTGCTGTCGTAGGTTGTCGCCAGGTTAATGTAGGCAGCCACCAGGATGTCACAGGGTGTCGCCAGGTGACGTAGGTTGTCGCCGGTGCTGACTTTGGTGAATTTCAATGTCGAATTCGCCAGCAGTCACCTAAAAAATTGCCTAAGTGGGACAGGCCCATTAGTACAGTCACCGGTTTCTTTGGCGACCTGCTACGACTGTGACAGTCGATGGCAGTCGCCTAAAAATCGCCTAAGTGGGACAGGCCCTTAAGGAACAGCCAGAACAGGTATCACAGACAGGTAAATAGTTATCTCATGAAACATGTCTGCAAAAGTGACCCATCAAGGTCGTACCACAAACCCCACCAAGTCCTCATCGACCATACGCCTCCATTCACATTATATTCATACTGATCACACTATCCTCTCCCTACATCCCCATTAACTCCCCCACAATCCTACCACACACCCTTATGCATTTTTTCCCTTAATAAGGATGGTGACGCAGTGGTAGAGTCGCTTACTGAAAGCGCTTGCAGCGCCAGAGACCCGGGTTCAATCCCGATTACCGGTGCTGTCTATACGGAGTTTGTACATTCTCCCCGTGACCACGTGGGTTTTCTCCAAGATCTTCGGTTTCCTCCAGCACTCTGCTCCAAAGACATGCAGGTTTGTTGGTTAATTGTCTTGGTATAAGAATAAATTGTCCCTGGTGTGTGTAGGATAGTGTTAATGGAAAAAAATTAAGACTACACAGCAGTTTGTAGTCATCGATTGCTCCAGCATCAGATTACAACATTATCATCCAAATGCACGGTGCACTCGACCTACCTCCCCCCCAGCCCCCGCCCCCCGCGACAACCAGCGTTCACGGAAAGCCTCCAGAGTCCCCGTGGTCACAGCGTGTTCTCTCTCCAGGGACACGCGGGCACGGACATAGGTTTCGAAGAGGAGCGGGCAGTCCACTCGGGTAGAACCCTCAACTGCCCGCTGCCTGGACCCGTGAATGGTCATCTCGGACCAGACCCTGGAGCAAACTGACAGGGAGATCCCCTCCCACCGACCGGCCCTCCCACCTCCGCACTGGGTCATTGACACAGAAGGCTGCGGAGGCCAAGTCAATGGACATTTTTAAGGCAGAGATAGATAGATTCTTGATTAGTACGGGTGTCAGGGTTTATGGGGAGAAAGGCAGGAGAATGGGGTGAGGAGGGAGAGATAGATCAGCGGAGTAGACATGATGGGCCAAGTCGCCTGTTTCTGCTCCTATCACTTCTGACCTTATGACCAAAGATCAGGGGCATGGGGGTGGAATGCAGTCAAGACTTGAGGAGCAGCTCTTTTAGGTAATCACCCATATGCTAGTGCCAACTTAGAGCAACCAGTCCCCCGACCAACCCGTTGTTGCCATGTGGGAGCAAACCGGAGCATCTGGATCATCAGGGAGAACGTTCATACTCCACACAGACAGCACCCAGTGTTGGGATTGATCCTGTGTTGTTGGAGTTGTGCGTTGCTAGCTCTACCAGCTGTGCCACTGCACCTCTCTATGTAAGGGCGTAGCTTTAGACTTTAGAGATAAGGCGTGGAAACAGGCCCTCCGGCCTACCGAGTCCATGCCAACCAGTGATCCCCCGTACACCAGCACTATCCTACAACCGAGGGACAATTTACAATTTTAACAAAGCCAATTAACCTACCAACCTTTACGTCTTTGGAGTGTGAAGATCTCGGAGAAATTCCACAAGGTCACGGGGAGAACGTACAAACTCCGTGTAGACAACACCCGTGGTCTGGATCGAACCCGGGTCTCTGGTGTTGTAAGGCAGCAAATCTACCCCTGCAGCACCGTGCCAGCACCGTACCAGCTGTGCCACTCTGCCTCCCTACGTAAGGTCATGTCCGGCTCTTACAGTAAACTATTCACTTTCTTTTGGAGCTAAAATAACAGGATTGATTGCTACTTGTCCATGTACAATACGATTCACGCTCAGCCTTCATTCGAAGACAGTTAACCCATATTATTTGTACATATAAATTTATTCTGAGCTGATATACTCCCCCCTTTGTTATAATATTCAGGTCACAATTTGAATGATTGGATTGTTTTAGTGCAAAATTGACATTGAATTATCTGAAGTGGGTTACATTTCACATCCAGACATTGCCTGCTTTGCCATTCAACCTTTTATTCTCCATTTTAATTTCCTTTATTGAAACAAGCCAAGTTTGCATCCTCTTCTGGGTCCTGAGCTGATTCGTCTTTCCTCACTGAGGTGAGGGGCAATATTGCATGTTGACTCAAATGAGGGTCGAGGTCACAGTGGCTGGTGGATGCCGAGATCTCTGTAGGGCGGCCCGGTGGCGCAGCGGGAGAGTTGCTGCCTCACGGCGCCAGGGACCAGGGTTCGATCCTGACTGCGGGTGCTGCCTGTGCGGTGTTTGCACGTTCTCCCCGTGACCTGCGGTGGTTTTCTCCGGGTGCTCTGGTTTCCTTCCACACTCCAAAGACATGCAGGTTTGACGGTTAATTGCCTTCTGTAAGTTGTCTCCAGTGTGTCGGATGCAACTAGTGTCTGTGCTTTGTCCCTCCACTGTCTGGTTAGCACACCACTAAAGCTTTTCACTGTACCTCCGTGCACGTGACAATAAACTAAACTGAGAACCTTACATGTTTAAGAAAGAACTGCAGATGCTGGGACAATCGAAGGTAGACAAAAAATGCTGGAGAAACTCAGCGGGTGAGGCAGCATCTCTGGAGAGAAGGAATAGGCGACGTTTCGGGTCGAGACCCTTCTTCAGACTTGACAAACTACTATCGACCTCATTGGAGACCTTCGGACTTTCGTTGGACTTTACCGGCTTTACCTTGGAGTAAACTTTGTTCCCGATACTCCCTTTATCCTGTATCTGTACACTAAGGATGGCTGGATTTTAATCATGTCTTGTCTTTCCGCTGACTGGTTAGCACGTAACAAAAGCTTTTCACTGTACCTCGGTACACGTGACAATAAACTGAACTCAACTCAAACTCAAATGCCAAAGATGTGCGGGCTTGTCGGTTAATTGGCCCTCTGTAAGTTATCACTAGTTTGTAGGCTGAGCAGTGGGATAACATAGAACTGGTGTGAATGGTTGGCATGGTTGGCATGGACTTGGTGGGCCAGAGGGTCTGTTTCCACACCGTATATCTAAACTCTAAACTAAAGAGGGAGCTAGATAGAGGAGTCAATGGATAGGAAGGCAAGAGCTGAAGACTAAAGGGCCTGTCCCACTTACGCGACCTTTACAGGCGACTGCCGCGACCCGTGATAGGTCGTGAGAAGTCTCCAAAGAGTCGTAGCGTCTTTCTGGTCGCCGCTGAATTTTCAACATGTTGAAAATTCCGGCGGCCTATCACGGGCCACGGCAGTCGCCTGTAGGCATTAATAGACCTAAAGACCTAATAGACCTGTAAGGGCCCTTTAGGCATTAATAGACCTAAAGAGAGAGAGAGAGAGAGGGGGAGTAGAGGAGCAGAGGTCCTGGTGGAGATATGGTACACACAAGCCGACAGGTGTGGTGACAGGGCGTTAGATGGAGTGGAGGTAGAGGGAACTGGAGGGCAAATGGCCAAGCGGGTGAAGGGCGACAGAAATGGAGGAGGAGGGGAGGCAAGAGGAGAGAGTGTGGAGGAAAAAGGAAAGAGGGAGGATTTATTGGTGAGAAGAAAATGCGAGAAAGGGGCAAGGTTGGGAAGGTAAAGTGGGAGGATACTGAGATTGGCACAGTCATAGAGTCAAAGAGCATGGAGACGGGCCCTTCAGCCCAACTCACACACAGCGACCAACATTCCCCATCTACACTAGTCCCACCTGCCTGCCTTTACCCCTTATCTCTCTAAACCTGACCTATCCATGCACCTGTCCATGAGAACGAGGAAAGGAAAGATGTTTGCTAGGATGTTAGCAGGACTCGAGGGCCTGAGCTGCAGGAGCAGGAAAGATCAGGTAAGTGCACAGAGTCTCTTGCCCAGAGTAGGGGAATCAAGAGCCAGAGGTTATAAGTTTAAGGTGAGGGGGGAAAGATTTGATAGGAACCTGAGGGGTAACTTTTTTACACAGAGGATGGTGGAATGAGCTGCAGAGGAGGCAGTTGAAGCAGGGATTATCATATTGTTTCAGAGACATTTGGACAGGTGCATGGATAGCACAGGTTTAGAAGGTTACAAGCCAGGTGCAGGCAGACGGGGGAGAGTAGATGAGACATGCTGGTCGTTGAGGGCAAGATGGGCCAAAGGGCCTGTTTCCACACTGTGTGACTCTAGCTATGCTGAATGAAGGGGCTATAGGGAGGGGGAACAGGAGAGTAAATGTCATGGGACATTAATGGGGAAAGAGGAGATGGGCGAGGAGGGCAGGAAAAATGGGAATACTACTGAGGAACGAGAGGGGACTGATTCAGGAGAAATTAATGCCAAGGATAAATTCTGGAAAATAGCAGGAGTAGGATTGGGGAATGGAGTAGAGATGGGTGTGTGATGTGTGGGAAGGGGGCGGCCATTAATAAACATTGCGGGGAAAGGGAGGGAATAATTAAGAAGTCAAAAGAATGAATTGACGTAAAAGCAGAGAGAGTGGGAGGCGTGGAGAAGGGGTCCTGGTGAAGCTAAAAAAGCAACAACAAAAAAAGCAAATTGAAACCACATGGAACGTTGGAGGTTGAGGGGAGACCCAATAGATGTATATATAATTATGGGAAGCATGGATAGGGTAGACAGTCAGAACCTTTTGCCCCAGAGTGAAAATGTCAAAGATTAGAGGGCACAGTTTGAAGTTGAGAGGGGCAAAGTTTAAAGGAGATTTAAAGGGCATGTTTTCTTTTACACAGAGGGTGGTGAGTGCATATTGTGGGTGGCATAGATGAGGTAGACAGCCAAAACCTTTTTTCTCAGGTTAGAAATGTCCAAGATTAGCGGGCGTAGCTTTAAGGTGAGAGAGGCAAAGTTTAAAGGAGGTGTGCGGGGCCTGTCTATTTACACAGAGGGTGGTGGATCGGGATGCTTGGGGGTGGGGATGGGGGTGGCAGATGCGTCAGTGGCATTTAAGAGGCTTTTAGATGGGCACATGGATATGCGGGGAATGGAGGGATAGGGATTATGTGCAGGCAGATAAGAATTGGTCTTGGCATCATGTTCAGCAGAGGCATTGTGGACCAGAGGTCCTGTTCTTGTGCTGTGATGTTCATTGAAGGTGGTGGGTGCCTGGAACTAGGGTTGCCAACATTCTCACTCCCAAATAAGGGACAACAGGTCAAAATAAGGGACAAATTCCCGACGGCAATTCGTTGGCTGACTCGGCCGTGACTGGGTGAATGATGAGTTGGCCCGGGTGCTGGACTGCACACAAAGCCCAGCCGGCAGGCCAGCTGAGGAGTTTCTGCCCGGGCACCCCATCCAACCCATGAACCGATGATCAGCCAGGAGAAGGAGGGGTGGTGGTGTCGGTGGTAAGCGAAGGTCCGAAGGTGGGACAGCTGGCCGGGCTGCCGACCGACGGGGCCACGGGCGAGGCGCTGCTGATGCTGCTGCTGCACTCCATGGGCTGCATTACGGGTCGGGACGGGTGAGGCGGGGCCGGATGCGGCGCTCCGACCCGACAGTCCCCTCGACCCGAGTAGTAGCAGACAAATACGGGACAAGGGCGGTACCGTATGGGTCAAACAAATTTAGCCCAAAATACGGGATGCCCCGACTAATACCGGTCAGTTGGCAACACTAGCTGGAGGGAGCAGATATGTTAGTGTTATTTAAATGGCTTTTAGATAGGTACATGGATATGCAGGGAATAGAGTGATATGGGTCACGTGCAGGCAGAGGAGATTAGTTGATCTTGGTATCGTGTTCGGCGCAGACCCAGTGGGCTAAAGGGCCCGTTGCCGCGCTGTACTCCCTTCTGCGTGGTATGAAATTGCAGAAAGAAAAATGTTAAGAGAAATAATTAACCTTGGGCAGAGTTATTCCACAGGCACTACATAAAGCATTGTCGCTCTCAGGCAGAACACCAGTAACAAGTGCTATTATGAACAGAAACAATGAATTATATTCTAAACGGCTGATTACTTATGAAGGGAATGGGCTGAGAAATGACTTATTGCCCCATTCCCTTTTCCATTTACTCGCTGCTCCCAAGGACCACTCAACCTATTGAAAGAGCAGCCACTCAGTTGATTTCCCTGAGGGGAATACCATTTTATTCTCCGCGCCGAACCCACCATTTCATGTCGAGGAATCCTATTAGAGTCCGTAAGATAATACGGGGAGGATTAAAGGAGAAATACAGAACTCACTTTGCCTCGGTTGACCAACCGAAAGTATAAAATATCCCCTCTACGTTTGCTTTTCAGCGGCCAACTCTTTAAACGCAGGACAGAGCCCAAGCTTGCCGCAATGTCACGGTTTGCAGCAGCCCTCTGAGTAACTAGTCTCGGAACGGAGTCCATTTTACACTTTGTGTCCGGCCAAAAGTCAACTTGAAATCTTCAGTCCAGAGGGCGGCTTAATCAGTGGAATCCATTGCCACATTGCTGCAGATGGCAATTCAATGGGTATTTTTAAGGCGGAGGTTCTTGTTTAGTAAGGGGGTGTCAGGGGTTATATAATTCTGAGATTTTATAAGGCGCTGGTCAGACCACAGTTGGAAAGTGAACAGTTTTGGGCCCATTTGTCTGAGGAAGGACGTGATGACTTTGGAGAGGGTCCAGAGGAGGTTTACAACAATGATCCCAGGAATGACTGGAGTAAATCTGATGAGCGTTTGACGGCACTGGGCCTCTACTCGCTGGAGTTTCGAAGGATGAGAGGACACCTCATTGAAACTTACCGAATAGTGAAAGGCCTGGATAGAGTGGATGCAGAGAGGATGTTTCCACTAGTGTGAGAGTCTAGGACCAGAGGCCATAGTCTCAGAATAAAAGGATATGACATTAGAAAGGAGATGAGAAGGATTTCTTTAGTCAGAGGGCAGTGAATCTGTGGAATTCATTTCTACAGATGCTGTGGAGTCCATCAATGGATATTTTTAAAGTGGAGATTATTTTAAGATGAGATCATCCCCTCATTCTCCTGCGCTCCAAGGAATAGAGTCCAGGCCTACTCAACCTCTCCCTACAGCTCAGACCCTCTAGTCCAGGCAACATCCGCGTAAATCTTCTCTGTACCCTTTCCAGCTTGACAACATCTTTCCTACAACACGGTGCCCAGAACTGAACACAATACTCTAAATGTGACCTGACCAACATTTTATGCAACTGCAACATGACCTCCCAACCTCTCTACTCAATACTCTAACTGATGTAGGCCAATGTGCCAAAAGCCTTTTTGACCACCTGATCTACCTGCGACTCTACCTTCAAGGAACCCTGCACCTGCACTCCTAGATCCCTCTGCTCTACAACACTCCCCAGAGCCCCACCATTCGCTGTGTAAGTCCTGCCCCTGTTAGACTTCCCAAAATCCAACACCTCACATTTTTCTGCTTTAAATCCCATACTTTCATTAAACTCCAACACTTTGTGTCTTTTTGTGTAAACCAGCATCTGCAGTTCCTTGTTTCAGCATCTCTAGAGGTGATGTTTCGGGTTGGTCTGAAGAAGTGTCCCGACCCGAAACGTCACCTATCCATGTTCTCCAGAGATGTGGGTTTTTTTTGGAACAGAAAAAGCACTCCCACTTTATGACCAAAATTAGCAATAATAAATCCAGCCTGAAGAAGGGTTTCGGCCCGAAACGTTGCCTATTTCCTTCGCTCCATAGATGCTGCCTCACCCGCTGAGTTTCACCAGCATTTTTGTCTACCTAATAACAAATCCTGTTCTGTTTTGCAAGGGGGAGTTCTATCTCATCTTTCGGAACGGCATTCAAAATGTAACTTCACCCTTGATAGGCACGTCCCTTCAAACTGATAATTAAAGCAACCGCATTTCAAGCAGCTCAGTATTTTAATCGAGTGAATCATATTTCAGAAACAGTATTTCCTTATTCCCTCACTCTCATCCCTGAGGTGTTACTTCCTGCCTTCACTTCGGCTGAATTATTAAAAATGATTTTGTTGAATCATATTCTTTAAATAGACGGGCCAAGTGAAAAATGATTTTTTTTTAATAACATTCCCGTGAAAGAACTTTGGAACAATTTGCGACGTTAAAACCGCTGTATAAAAAAATATGGAAGGCTGCTGCCTGCGTTTAAAATGATGGAAATAAACCCAGAGATAGCTCTCGATAGAGTTTAGTTTAGTTTGGTGTGGTTTATAGATGCAGCGTGGAAGCAGGCCCTTCGGCCCGCCAAATCCGCGCTGACCGGCATCTTACATATATACCAAGCCAGTTAATCTACAAATCAGTGCATCTTTGGAGTGTGGGAGGAAACCAAAGATCTCGGAGAAAACCCACGCAGGTCACAGGGTGAAAGTACACACTCTGTACAGACAGACCCACGGTCAGGATCGAACCCCGATCTCTAGCGCTGTGAGGCAGTGCCGCTGCGCCACCGTGCCGCCCCAGTTCACAGGTTTTCTGATGTTTTTGAGGGAGGAATCCTGATGTCCTTAGTCTTTGTGCAATGAGTTTGTTGAAAGTGACTTCACAGGTAGATAGAGTGTTCAAGAAGGCGTTTGCCACATTGGCCTTCACCAGTCACAGCATTGAGTAATGAAGTTGGGAGTTCATGTTGCATTTGTATACGATGTTGGTGAGGCCGCATTTAATATTGTGTTCCGTTTTGGGCACCACATTACAGGACAGATGTTATCAAGCTGGAAAGGGTTCAGAGATTTACGAGGATATGGCCAGGACTCGAGGACTCTAAAGTAAACTAAAAGTGGGAAGCCGCCAAGCCTGGCCCCTACTCATCCCCGAGGACCAGAGAGAAGGGTGGAGATTGTCAAGATGGCGGCACATGCAGGAACAAAGGGCCGGTTAGTGAAGCAACCGGGGTCTTGCCTTCCGCACCCTCAAGGTCAGTTGCGGGAGGTTCCCCCGGAGCACAAGGGCTGAGTGGTGTCCGGGCGAGGAGAGGGATGGCGGTCCGCTGGACAATTGGGGCGTAGGCTACGGCTGGAGGCCCTGCAGCAGCCTGGGGCTCGCCTGGATCGGGAGCCGCTCCAGGAGACCGAGCGCGCGGATCGGACGTGGCCTGCAGCGGCACGGAGCGGTGGAGCACCGGTGGAGAACACCTACATCTTTGTTCGCCCAAGCCGGCACTGCAGCGTTGCCTGGACAACGGGCCTTTACGGCCAGCTGCACTTAAAACAACTTAACTTTAAAAATGTCCCAAATCCTGGTGACTATTATATATGGTCTCAGTGTACTATTGCTATACGATACGATGGAACCTTATTTATCCCAGGAGAGAAATTGACCTGCTACCAGTCGTAAAACACAAGATATATGGAACATGAAATTAAAGTAATGAGTGGAAAGGATTGGGGATGTGCAAAGATTGGGGTGGGGCAGGGGAGTCAGTCTACCCCATGACAGAAGGGGGAGCGCGGAGGGGGGAGTACACTTTGCACTCAAAGTGGAATTATGCTTATGCGGTGATAATTTACTGAACTGTATAAAAAAAAAGAATCTCACTGTTCCTCTGTACATGCGATGATAAAGAACCGTTGAACAGTGTACAGTGTAAAGGGCCTGTCCCACTTGGCGATTTTTTCGGCATTTCAAAATCCAGCGGCGACAAAAGAAAATGTTGCGACACTTGAAAAAACGCCGTGCGTCAAACGTCATCACGTCGCGTCACCCCCGCATCACACCCGCAAATTTCTCAGTGACCTGATACGTCAGTCAATGATGCCGGCAGTTGCTGAAAAAATCGCCGCGTGGAACAGGGCCTTTAACCAAACACAACATGTGGCAGAGTAGTGTAGTGGTTAAGGTGCTGGACTTGAAGCCAGAGTTCTGGACCACTGATTTTCTTTTAGTTTAGTTTAGTTCAGAGATACAGCGTGGAAACAGGCCCTTCGGCCCACCGGGTCCGCGCTGACCAGCGATCCCCGCACATTAACACAATTCCACACCCACGGGGGATCATTAAAAAAATATATATATTTTACCAAGCCAATTAATCTGCAAACCTGTACGTCTTTGGAATGTGGGAGGAAAACCGAAGATCTCGGAGAAAACCCACGCAGGTCACGGGGAGAACGTACAAACTCCGTACAGACAGCACCCGTAATCGGGATCGAACCCGGGTCTTCGGCACTGCATTCGTTGTAAGGCAGCAACTCTACCGCTGCGCCACCGTGACTGCCATCATATATTCCCACCAGAACAGCTGGGGAATTTAGATTCAGGCAACTAAATAATTCTGGAAAGTGAAAACAAATTTAGCCTCAGTGACCATGAAACTCTCCGAGCTTTGTGAAAAACACAACTGGTTCACTAGAATGTTCCAGTGAAGGGGATCTGCCATCCACATGTAGTTTGGTTGATCCTCATGTAACTGGAAAGCCACCAGCATTTTTCAGTCTGAGGAAGGGTCTCGACCCAAAACGTCACCTATTAAATTTTTCCAGATTTGCCGCCTGACCCGCTGAATTACTCCAGCATTTTGTGCCTATCTTCGGTGTAAACCAGCATCTGCAGTTCCTTCCTACACCATTATGTTTTGGCTGTTGATGGCTCTCGGAGGAGTTATGATTCATAGATTGGGTCGATGTAGAACATACAACATTCCTACGGCACAGGAACAGGCCCTTCAGGCCCACAATGTCCATGCTATATATGGTGCCAGGTTAAACTAATCTCCTCTGCATGGGAAAATGACCCTGCAGCGAGGGGTGACGTTACAACTCTAGGAACCAAGTACCAACAAGGATACCATAGGTTTGGATAACACTGGTTGAACTCCTGGTGGCTGTAGGTTTGTTGTCACTGATTGCAATTTGGCAGACACTTCAATACTCTTTGTGAGAAGACCTGGGTATTTGGAAAGATGGTCTAGCAACTAGAAAGCACAGCCAAGGCTGATGCCTCAGTGCAGTGGAGAGGCAGGATCACCATTTTATGGCTGCAGCACCAAACAGGCCCTTCGGCCCAAATCGTCCATGCTGACCAAGATGCCCCATCAACGCTAGTCCCATGTCCCCATGCTGGCACATATACCTCACTAGTGGGAGAGCCTAGGACCAGAGGCCACAGCCTCAGAATTAAAGTACTTGCCTTTAGAAAGGAGATGAGGAGGAATTCCTTTAGTCAGAGGTGGTGAATCGGTGGAATTCATTGCCACAGGCGGCTGTGGAGGCCAAGTCATTTGGGTATTTTTAAAGCGGACAGTTTCTTGATTAGTAAGGGTGTCAAAGGTTGTGGGGAGAAGGCAGGGGTTGAGAGGGAAGGATAGATTATAACCATCTACCTTTACATTTTATCTGCCTGTAATTATATGGGTGGGATTTATTACGTAGCTGGAGGCGTGTCTGCGGCTGGGATTCTTGCGCAGAAGCTAGTAGTTTTAGTTTAGTTCGGAGGAGGCATGGGGAAGGTACAGCTTTCGACCATGCACGAGTTTGACTACGAGTAAAATCAAAATGTTCTTGAACAAGAAGAAGTTTCGATGAACATTTCACTGTTTTTATTACGACAATAAAGAAACTATTAATCAAGAGTCTGTGTTTTGCAGATTTTTCTTTCGACTGCGTTGATTGTCTCGTGTAGAGCTCACATGCGTGACAAAGCTATCTCCTTACCCATGTCTTCCATCATCGTGGCTGGAGGAAAAAATTCCTTGAACGATATAATAATCTGCCACCACACCAGCCTCAACTGCCTCTTCTAGCAGCTCGTTCCATATACCCACCACCCTTTGTGTGTGGAAAAAGTTGCCCCTCAAGTTCCTATGAAATCTTGTGCTTTCAGGTGCATTTTTAGTGATAGCGGTCCTTTCATTCACAAGTACAAATCTCGCGACACTAATCGAAGAGGATACACGGCATATTGAGGCTCAGCCAACTTCCATTCTCAACAGAACCACCGACCAACATCCTACTGGGCAAGATTTCACCTTCAATCACTGAACCAAATTATCAAGCCACTCAACATTCCGTCTCAGATGCATGCGTGCTGCCAATTAAACAAAAATGATAATTAAGCAGCGATAGTTTATTTATTTTTAATAATAGGTTCCATAACTTTGATGCAGTGTTAACTAAGAGGTGTCTGTAACAATCCATTTCATCTTGAAGAGCAGGTTCATTATCTTATGAACTCAGGAGATTTCTATTCAGATTTTGGAATGAGGGCGAATTTTTAGCTTTTAACCTTTTTAACCTTCAGGTCAGTCGGCAGGCATGAGGAAGAGAAGATTGTGACGTTGGGGTTAGATGGGGAGAGATTTAGGTTTATTATTGTCACGTGTGAAAAGCTTTGTTTTAACTTGGAAGCTAATTTAACGCATATTTTTGTAACATGTATAAAACTTAATTATTATTGGACAGAAATCTTTAGAGTTATCTCTGAAGTTCTTAAAATTAAACTAGACCCAGATCCAAAATTAATAATATTAGGAGTTCCGGATTCAAATCTAATATTAACAGTAAACCAAAGAAATTTCTTGGATTACTGTTTGATAATAGGGAAAAAAATAATATTGAAATTTTGGAAGGGAACATTATCCCCCACAATTAAAATGTGGACAGTGGAAATGTTGGAGGCGTTGCATTTGGAAAGAATCAGATTTGTCCTAATGGACAAATACGAACTCTTTAAACAGATATGGTCTCCATATACAGAATATTTGAAGGGGTAGCTGTTCTTGGCATCACAACTCAATGGGTACCCGGCAGGATTAGATGAAAATAATTCTCTGTTTTTCTTTTTGATTTGTATACTTGTCTCCATTGATATCGCTATTTGAAATTGTGTTATTTACTATTAAGATGTATACTATAATCTCACTTTTTTTTAATATAATACTTTATTTTAATTAAATACATATAACAAGAATATATACATATATATTTTTTTTTCTCCTCTCTTTTCTATTTCTCTTTCTTTTTTATCAAAATTATTATTTAATCACTATTCTTATTGATTAAAATCTATTCTTTTCTTTTTCTACTTTCAAAAAAATAGAAGTTTATAAGAACTATTCGTAACATTCGTATACTTATTGAAATAAGTTGGTTGTGTATTTGAAAAGTTGTTATACCGTTGTTATGATGGATTTCTTTTAATAAAAATATTATTACAAAAGAAAAGCTTTGTTTTGCGTGCTGTCCAAACAGTTCATGCGTCGATGCAATCATGTCAAACCCACGCGATACCCAAGCAAAGGGGAAGGTACAGAGTGCAGTATTGGGTAGAGGAGGCTGGAGTAACTCAGCGGGACAGGCAGCATCTCTGGAGAGAAGGAATGGGTCACGTTTCCCCTTTACCCCCACTCACCATCAACAACACCACACTCACATCTGTGGAGTCTTTTAAGTTCCTTGGAACCATCATCTCCAAGGACCTGAAATGGGGGGCCACCATCGACCCCACAGTCAAAAAGGCCCAACAGAGGATGTACTTCCTGCGGCAGCTGAGGAAGCACAATCTGCCACAGGCAATGATGGTCCAATTCTATACGGCCATCGTAGAGTCTGTCCTCACCTTCTCCATCATGGTCTGGTTTGGCTCAGCCACCAAGCACGACATCCGGAGGCTGCAGCGAATCGTCCGATCAGCAGAGAAGGTTGTTGGCTGCAACCTTCCCCCCCATCGACGAACTGTACACTGCAAGGGCCAGGAGGCGAGCGGGTAAGATCATCTCCGACCCCTCTCACCCTGGCCACCAACTATTTGAAGCATTTCCCTCTGGACTATCAAAGCTGCCAGACATAAAAGCATTTTTCCACGAGTAGTTGCTCTACTCAATAACTCTACTCAATTCTGTAGACTCCTTTTGCTCTGGTATTTTATTTCATTCACTTGTTTAAATTATAATGTTTTATTCTTAATGTTTTAATGTTTAATGTTTTATTCTTAATGGTTTACTGTTGTTTCAATAAACTATGTCGTGTTGTTACTTGCGGGCGGGGCACCAAGGCAAATTCCTTGTATGTGTACATACTTGGCCAATAAGCTTATTCATTCATTCATTCATTCATTCAAGAAGGGAATTAGATGGATACGGGCCTTGCGGGCAAGTGGTCAAGTGTAGATGGAACATGTCGGCCAGTGTGGGCAAGTTGGGCTAAAGGGCCTGTTTCCACACCGTATGACTATGAATGTGCTGAATATAGTTCTCAGCATTGTATTGCATAATTTCCATAGAAAAGGTCCAATGTTAACACTGAGGGTGGAGGTGAATCAGACAGTAGGTTAGCTGGCATAGAGGTAGGGTTGCTGCCTTACTGCACCAGAGACCCGGATTCAATCTTAACTACGGGTTCTGTGTGCACGGAGTTTGTACGTTCTCCCCGTGACCAACTAGCTTATCTCCGGGTGCTCCGGTTTCCTCCCCCACTCCAAAGAGATGCAGTTTTAGACAACAGACAATAGGTGCAGGAGTAGGCCATTTGGCCATTCAATTTGATCATGGCAGTACCTCGTTCCTGCCTTCTCCCCATATCCCCTGACTCCGCTAATTTTAAGAGCCCTATCTACCTCTCTCTGGAAAGCGTCCAGAGAACCTGCCTCCACCGCCCTCTGATGCCTGGAATCAGACATCAAATCAATGTCCCATTTGCTCTCTTGTATACATGCAAGAGATCACTTTGATGAAAAAGCAGGGCAGTTACCCCTGGAGTCCGTCTGACGTTTGTCCCTCAATCAAAATCTTATTATCTGGTCATTATCACACCGGTGTTTGTGGGAGCTCGGAGTAGCTGCTCTGCTACATACATTGCACCAGTGCTTCAGAAATTCACAGAGACACTGTGCCCTTGTCACCTACTCCACACATCTGCCAACCTAAACCACCCTCACCTGTAGCCAAGAGTGTTTTGTCAAGAGTGTTTTATTGTCATATGTCCTGAAACGGAACAATGCAATACTTACTTCAGCAGCACAACAGATGTGTAAACATGGTACTCTGTCAACAATATAATAATGAACAAATGTATATATATATATATATGTGTGTGTGTGTGTGTGCATGTGTATGTTTAATATATGTATATGTATATGTGTGTGTATATATATATATATATATGTAAAACAAACACGTGCACACTAATATTTATATGCATGTACATACATACACACACACATATCTATATCATCATATAATTAAAAGTCTGATCTTGTACGTGTATATGTGTGTGTGTGTGTGTGTGTGTGTGTGTGTGTGTGTGTGTGTGTGTATGTGTGTGTGTATGTGTGTGTATATGTGTGTGTGTATAGGTGTGTGTGTATGTGTATATGTGTGTGTGTATATGTGTGTGTGTATATGTGTGTGTATATGTGTGTGTATATGTGTGTGTATATGTGTGTGTGTATATGTGTGTGTGCATGTGTGTATATGTGTGTGTATATGTATGATATAATATGTCTTTACATCTTCGCAAAAACACTACACGGTAACGATTACATTTTTACATATTCTGATTGACATTTTTTCCCCTCCAGTCCGGGATCACCTTATCTGAACATTTTATGCTTTATTTCTCGACTTACTCTCGACTCATTACTGATTAAAAGTCTAAAAAAGTCAAAAGACTTTGTAATTAAAACCACCAGCTTCAACTGATGACGTCACAATAGCTCAGCTAGCAGAGATCAGCCTCAATGAAGATTTCATCCTATAACTGACACGTTATTTGCAATTAAAGCTTTAAAAATGCCAACTTTCTCAAGATTTTTACATATTCTGATTCGCATTTTCCCCCTCTAGGCAGAGATCACTTTCACTGAACATTTTTATGCTTTATTTTTCGACTTATTACTGATTAAAGTTTAAAAAAAATCAAAATACCTTTTTGATTTTCAAAAATCAAATTTGATTTGAAAATCAAATTTCAAACCGAGCAGCTTCAACTGATGACTTGACAATGGATAGACTAGCAGGGGGAGGGCGAATTGCTATTGCAACGTGCAGGGGCAGGTGCAATTGGAATTTTTTTTTAAGAGCACTGCTGAGGGAGGCAAGGGGAGTGCTGGATTCTTACATTCGGGAACAGCTTGATTTGGAGGACCATGTCTCCCGTGGGGGTTATGGGCAGGGAACGTGTGTGTTGGGGGAGCAGACCCTCTGCACTTATTATAAAACTCAAACAATCAATAATTGTACAAAGACTACTGTTTTCAATTTCCTAAACCTTCTTCCCAATGGCAGGAGAGAAATGAGAGCATGGCCAGGGTGGTGTGGGTCCCTGATGATGCTGGCTGCCTGTTTGATGGTGTAGATCCCTTCGATGGTGGGGAGGTCAGTACCTGTGATGGACCAGGCAGGGTTCACCACTTTTTTGCAATCTTCTAACACATGGCAGGATTTGTCCCGCACCTGACTGCAGTCAGTCTGAAGAAGGGACACCACCCGAAATGTTGCCCGTCTATTCCCTCCACAGCTGCTGCCTGACCCGCTGTGTTACTCCAGCACTTTGTATTTTGATGCAGTAACACTTCATGGGCTGCAAAGTGTTTTGGGAGGTTCTTAAAGGAATGTGAAAGCAGCTATGCAAGTCCAATCTCTCTTTTTTGTCCAAACTGCTGAAAGGTGATATCACTGTTGTCAACATGACCTTGCTGTGGGCAAGTCAATCCTTTGGTGCCAACTCAAATGTCTGGCATTGACTGGACTGTTTTTGGTGCACTGAGGTCGTGGCGAATGCCTTCAAACAGTAGTTCATACTTTACTTTTAGAGATACAGCGCGGAAACAGGCCCTTCGGCCCACCGAGACCGTGCCAACCAGCGATCACCCCTCACACCAGCACCATCCTACACACTAGGGACAACTTACAATTTTTACAGAAGCCAATTAACCTACAAACCTGTACGTGTTTGGAGTGTGGGGGGAACCAGGAGAAGACCCACACAGTCACAGTGAGAACGTACAAACTCCGTGCAGACAGCACCCGTGGTCAGAATCGAAACCGGGTCTCTGGCGCTGTGAGGCAGGACAGGGACCAGTTTACTCCGTCACTAGTTTAATTAAGTTTAGTTTTAGTTCATTGTCACGTGTACGAGGTACAGTTAAAAGCTTTTGTTGCGTGCTATCCAGTCAGCAGAAAGACTACACATGATTACAATCAAGCTGTCCCCACTTTACAGATACAGGATAAAGGTTTAGTGCGAGATAAAATCCAGTGAAGTCCGCTTAAAGATAGTTTGAAGGCCTACAATGGGGTGGATGAGAGGTCAGGACCGCTATCTAGTTGATGATCGGATGGTTCAGTTGCCTGATAACAGCTGGGAAGAAACTGTCCCTGAATCTGGAGATGTGCGCTTTCACACTTCTGTACCTCTTGCCTGATGGGAGAGGGGAGAAGAGGGAATGACTGGTCCTTGTGAAGCTTAAATGGGGTGATTAGGTTTGATGAGCAGAAACACGGTCAAAACCATGGGTTTAAGAAACACCTTGCAGGAGATGATGACACAGGGAAGATAGACACAAGATGCTGGAGTTACTCAGCGGGACAGGCAGTATCTCTGGACTGAAGGAATGGGTGACGTTTCGGGTTGAGACCTTTCTTCAGTCTGGAGTTGCTCCAGCAGTTTGTGTTGCTTGCAGGAGATGAGAGAGGGCAGGGACAGGGAGCTATCAATGAATGAAGTACGAGGATCATACACTTGTCTGACTTTAAAGGTGATTTCCCCCCCCCCCCCCCAGTCTATTGCCAAATAGTCTGTTATGTAAGATTACTGCAAAATGGGAGAGGGATTCAGGATGGAGGGAATATCTACACCCACCTTAAGCCTCAAAGGTTCCCTTTACATCTTAACCTTGCAGCACTTTGCTTGGACTCCCCATGTACACAGGGAACACGCACCAACTTGAGATGTGTAAATGATGCAGATGCAAATTCACAGGGATTTTGTTAATTATTAATCAAATGGAAGATCTGAACAATGCTGGCACTGCTGCATATCATTACGATTGTAAATCGCGAGCGGTTGACACTTCCATGATCTGTTACAAAGGGAGGGCTTCCTCATACGTTGCTCCGAGGCGGGCTACCCCGCCAAAGGGAACTACGGCCATTTCCTGAGAGTCAAAGAGGCGTACAGCACGGAAGCAGGCCCTTCGGCCCAACTCACCCCTGCTGACCAAGACGCCCCATCTAATCAAAAACACAAAGTGCTGGAGTAACTCAATGGACCGGAGACCTTTGGGTCAGGTCTTTTGCCCAGAGTAGGAGAATCGAGAACCAGAGGAAATAGGTGTAAGATGAGGGGGGAAAGATTTGGCAGGAACATGGGCGGTGACCTTTATACACAAGGGGTGGTGGTGTTTAGAACAAGCTGCCAGAGGAGGTAGTTGAGGCAGGCACTATCATAATATTTGAGACATTTGGACAGGTACATGGATATATGGGCCAATTGCAGGTTGGTGGGCTAGTGTAGGCCGGGCATGTTGGTCAGTGTGGGTAATGTTGCATCGAAGGGCCTGTTTCCACACCGTATGACTCTATGACTTTATATGGCCCAATTATGGTGGCACAATGAACTGCAGATGTTGGAATCGGAAGCACAAATACAAGCTAATTGGATGAACGCAGCAGAAGTAGTTTGGAAGATGGGGTCGAGCCTAAAACGTCGCCTGTCCATTTCCCTCCACAGATCCTGCCTGAGCTGCTGTGTTCCTCCAACAGCTTGTTTCTTGCTCAAGGACCCATTCATGGCCACTCTCCTGATCCCTGCTAGCCAGCCAATCTTCCATCTGTGCCAACACACAACCTCGCATACCAGGAGCTTTGTATTTTCTGCATTAACCTTTGATGAGGCTTTTTATCAAACGCATTCTGCAAATATTTAGTTTAGTTTAGAGATACAGTGTGGAAACAAGCCCTTAGGCCCATCTAGTCCACACCGGCCAGCAATCCCTGCACACTAGCACTACACTACACACACAAGGGACAAATTGTACAATTTAACCAAGCCAATTAACCTGCAAACCTGTACGTCTTTGGAGTGTGGGAGGAAACCGGGGCTCCAGGAGAAAACCCACACAGTCACGGGGAGAACGTGCGAACTCCATACAGACAGCACCCGTAGTCAGGATCAAACTCAGGTCTCTGGGGCTGTAAGGCTGTAACTCCACCACTGCGCCACCGTGCCACCAATACAGTCTAGTCACCACTCCCTCTTCATATACAACGTGTTAATTCTTGAAAGATAAATTGGTCAAACATGATTTTCTTTAGATGAAGCCATGTTGACTTTACTATGACTTTTCCGAAGTGCCGTGATCTAACATCATTACTAACAGCTTTTAATATCGTCCCAATGATGGCCAATGTTTAGCGAGCTGGCCTTTACATTTCAACTTCACGTCTCTCTTCCCTTTTTGAATAAGGGAGTTATGTTTGCTATTTCTCAATTAGAATGGGAATTCAAGAAAATGAAAAACGACCCATTATCTATCGCACGCATTAAGACGAAAGGATGACATTCATCAGTCTGGTGAATTGTTCATTACCCAGAACATGGAATATAGAATAGTACAGCTTGTGTACAGGCCCTTTGGCCCACAGCATCTGTGCTGAACATGATGCCAAGACCAGTTCTAAACTGCCTGCACATAATGCATGTTCCTTGCCTACATATCGATATGCCTACGCAAATGTCTCTTAAATGCCACTATTGTATCTGCCTCTACCACCACCCCCAGCAGCACACACCAGACACTCCCCACCCTCTGTGTAAAAATTTACCCCACACACCTCCTTTAAACTTTGTTCCTCTCACGTTAAAACGACACCCTCTGGCAATTGGTATTTCCATCCTGTGATAAAGGTTTTGTCTGTCTACCCTCTCATTATTTTACATACCTATCAGGTCTTCGGGCAAGGCCCACCCAGCGTTCCAGAGACAACAATCCTACCTCTCCCTGTAGCTAATGCCTCACAATCTGGTCTGGTTATTCAGGTAAACCACCTCTGCATCCTTTTCCAAAATCTCCGCATCTTTCCTGTAATGGGGAATCCAGAATTGTCCCAATTGTGTAGGATAGAACTACTGTGAGCTGGTGATCGCTGGTTGGTGTGGACCTGGTGGGCTGATGGGCCTGTTTCTATACACTAAACAAAACCAACCCAAACTAAACTAACCCAAACTAAGCTGAACTAAACTACAGATAGACACTATGTGCTGAGTAACTCATCAGGTCGGGCAGCATCTCTGGAGAAACAGGATAGGTGACGTGTTGGGTCAGGACCCTTCCTGAGTTCTTTCCTTTGGGTCTAAGGAAGGGTCCCGACCCGAAAGAGTTTGACAAGTTGACCCGACCCGAAACGTCACCCATTCTTTCCTCCAGGGAATCTGCCTGACCCGCTGAGCTACTCCAGCACTTTGTGTCTATCACTGGGGTAAGCCAGCAACAGCAGCTCTTGTGCAGGAAGGAATTGTAGATGCTGGTTTACACCGAAGATAAGACACAGATAAGATGCTGGAGTGACTCAGCGAGACAGGCAGCATCTCTAAAAAGAATAGGTGTTGTTTTGGGTCGAGACCCTTCTTCAGACTGAAGAAGTGTCTGAAGAAGGGTCCCGACCAGAAACGTTGCCCATTCCTTCTCTCTGGAGATGCTGCAAGTTCTGTTAAGGTACTCCAGCATTTTGTGTCCATCTGCAGCCCTTTGTTTCTTAACTCTACTGCAGCCAACCTGTGCAACACAGACTCCTTTTCCAACTGCTGACCAGTTGAAGAATGCCCTTTTGCACAAAGATCACGCTGGCTGGTGGCGGAGATGGGAAACTGAACCTGGAAGTCGCCTGGCAAAAAAAAAAACCGAAAACAAGACTGCATCAAAGGCAGTCAG
The DNA here is from genome assembly GCA_035221665.1 of Okamejei kenojei. NCBI lineage: Eukaryota > Metazoa > Chordata > Chondrichthyes > Rajiformes > Rajidae > Okamejei > Okamejei kenojei. Next base: position 5,878,219 of record CM069158.1, read on the forward strand.
GAGATCGAGTGCCATCACTTCCCCTGCTGGGAATATCAACGAACACGTGTTCTGAACACTTACATCCAACTACAAGGCAGCAATTAGCCGCAAAGACAAGTACACCAACACTTCCACTCTCCGCTACGCGTGCTCGGCTGGAAGGTTGGCATTGTCAGCCCTGTCAAAACACAACTTCAGTGTCGAGTCCGCAGTGACATTGTCAAACTGCAACATGACACCAGCAGGACCGATTAACCAGTGGGGCCATTATCCAGCAATCCTCCTGCCTGCCTGCCTGCCTGCCAGCCGTGTAAACTGATAAACACACAGCAGGCAGCGAGCCTCATGCTACTCTGCCACCTTTATCGCAAGCTAGTGTTGGGTCTGAAGGTGCAAGGAAGCATTTGATGCTCACATACCCTTCTAGTAACAAAAAGAGGTTTCAATACTCTCGCCAGATATTTTTAGTGCAACGCCTGCCTCACGGATGTGTTAAGAGACTTGCATTTATTCTGGGCGTCACGTCGCTATTTTTTACAACGTGCCAAAGCACGTCAATTATAAGGAGTTACTTCGATGTGCAGGAACGCTTGCTCCCTTGGGAAACACACCGAGAAAAATTGCCATGGCATGCACGACTCCATCAGAAACAAAACTTGCATTGAATTATTTGCCGCCTTTTGCAGCTCGTTCAGGCATCTCCTTCATGCCTGTGGACAAGGCAGTATTTCGTGAAAATCGACACCAAATGCCGGAGTAACTCAACGGGACAGGCGGCATCTCTGGAGGGAAGGAATGGGTAACGCTAAGGGCCGAGACCTTTCTTCAGCCTGAGAGTCAGGGGAGAGGGAGAGAGTGGAGATACGGATGGGTACAAGGTATGACAGCAGCTGATCCGAGCAGACGATGCACGGCATGGAAATGTTCACTGGTTCAATGTCGGGGAAGGTGACACAGAGGCACACAAACAGTGATATTAATCAGCGGGGACTGTGAAACTTGGAGAACTAGGGTGGGGGAGAGTCTGAAGAAGGATCTCGACCCAAACCGTCACCCATTCCTTCTATCCAGAGCCTGTCTCACTGAGTTATTCCAGCATTGTGTGTCTATCTAGGGTTGGGGAGGGATGGAGAGAGAGGGAAAGCAAGGGTTACTTGAATGTTAGAGAAATCAATCTTCCTAACACTGGGTGGTAAGCTGCCCAAGCAAAGCACGAGGTGCTGTTCCTCCAATTTGCATTGGGCCGAAATCTGACAGTGGAGGAGGCCTAGGCCAGAAAGGTTAGCATGGGAATGGGAGGGGCGGTTAAAGAGTTAAAGGGGGAGATCATGTAGGCCGAGGGGGGTGTTGAATTGCCCCCATTGTTTGAATCGTGGAGAAACAGTACATTGAAAGCTCCCACAACGAGAGATCATGTTCAGATTACCTGTTACTTTTACACTTTTAGAGATACAACGTGGGAACAGGCCCTTCAGCCCACTGAGTCCGTGCCGACCAGTGGTAACCCTGTACACCAGCACTATCCTACACACTAGGGACAATTTATGATTTCACCAAAACCAATTAACCTACAAACCTGTACGTCTTTGCAGTGTGGGATGAAGCTTTAGCACCCGGGGAAAACCCACGCGGTCACGGGGAGAACGTGCAAACTCCGTACAGACGGCACCCATAGTCAGGATCGAACCCAGGACTCTGGCGCTGTGAGGCAGCAACTCTACCGCTGCGCCACCGTGCACTCTGCAGGGACTGAGAAATTGCTGACAAAATAGTGGCCAGAAAAGGCCACTTCTTCCTAAGCGACGTTCCTTTGGGAAAGAGGGGAGGAGGAATTTCTTTAGTCGGAGGGTGGTGAATCTGTGGAATTCATTGCCACAGAAGGCCGTGGAGGCCAGGTCAGTGGATATTTGTGAGGCAGAGATAGACAGATTCTTGATTAGTACAGGTGTCAGGTGTTATGGGGAGAAGGCAGGAGAATGGGGTTGAGAGGAAAAGATAGATCAGCCATGATTGAATGGCGGAGTAGACTCGATGGGCCGAATGATGAAAAGAAAAGCTGCAATGAAAGTGGAAGAGGTGAACCAATGTTTGTGGCTGCAAGAAGGCGAGGGCAAGGTCTCTGCTCGATGACCTTCCATCAAACCTGCAGTGGAACACACTGTAATCTTCACACTGCATTTACTCAAGGCCAATTGAGTAATCACTGTATTTAAAATAAAACGCAGGAATTTATAGCAACTGCTTTGAATGATGTGCTAAAAATAGACGAGAAATTAAATCTTTTAATCGCTATCATATTTATTATCTAGTCACTGCCATCACATTAATTCAGCTGCAGAGACTCCTCTGACTACGCTGTCTGGCAAGACGACTCCGACTGCAATCATTTCCCAATAGGAACATGGAAGAGGCCATTCAGCCCATTGTCTCCTTGCTAGGACTTGTCCCAACCCAGTCATTCCTCCTTCTCCCCTCTCCCGTCAGTCAGAAGGTACAGGAGCTTGAAAGCAGGCGCCCCACCAGACTCAGGAACAGCTTCTTCCCCTTTGTTGCCAGGCTTCTGAACGGTACTTCCAAAAGCTGGGGCACTGTCCCGAATCAACTCCCCCTCATTGAGCACTTTGCACTTTGTCCCATGAACCGTTCCACTACAACAATGAGAACTATATTCTGCACTCTGGATCCTTCCCTTCGCTCTACCCTATTGCACTTGAGCTTGGCTTAATTATGTCTACGTCATAGAGTCATGGAGTCATACAGCGTGGCAACAGGCCCTTCAGCCCAACTTGCCCACACCAGCCAACATGTACCATCTACACTAGTCCCACCTGCCTGTGTGTGGTCTATATCCCTCTAAACCTGTCCTATCCATGTACCTGGATGTTTCTTATTGTTTAGTTTCGAGATGGTTCTTATTTTTCTTCTTTATTTCTTATTTTTTCATTTAGTTTAGTTTCGAGATGCAGCGTGGAAACAGCCCCTTCAGCCCACCGAGTCCAGGCCGACCAGCGATCTACCCACACTAATACTATCCCACACACACTAGGGGCAATTTACAATTATACCAAGCCAATTAGCCCACAAACCTGTCCGTCTTTGGGGTCTGGGAGGAAAGCAGAGATCGCGGAGAAAACCTGCGCAGGTCACGGGGAGAACGTACAAAGTCCGTACAGACAAGCACCCATAGTCAGGATCGAACCTGGGTCTCAGGTGCTGGAAGGCAACAAATCTACCACTGCGCCACCATGCTGCCCTAGTACGTATAGTATGTTTTAACAGGTTCGCATTAGCATGCATGACAACGTTTTTCACCGTATCTCGGTACAGGTGGCAATAATAAACCTAAACCTGTAGGAAGGAACTGCAGATGCTGGTTTAAACAGAGAAAAGCTGGAGTAACTCAACAGGACAGGCAGCATCTCTGTCGAGAAGGAATGGGCGATGTTTCGGGTCGAGTCCCTTCTTCAGAAACCTAAAGCTAAGCCAGATTGCAGAAAAAACTGGACCACCTCACGCACCAGAGTATTTTAAATAATTACAAGCTAGGTGAAAATGTAAGACCTGCAGTTCAAAAACAAGACCAGAAGGTAGACAAAAATGTTGGAGAAACTCAGCGGGTGAGGTAGCATCTATGGATTGAAGGAATAGGTGATTTTTCGGGTCCAGACCCTTCTTCAGACTGATGTGGGGGTGGGGGCGGGAAGAAGAAACCAAGAGACGGAGACAGTGGGCTGTTTGAGAGCTGGGAAGGGGAGGGAAAGGAGGGAAAAGCAGGGACTACTTGAAATTGGAGAAGTCAATGTTCATATCGTTGGGGTGTAAACTACCCAAACAAAATATGAGGTGCTGCTCCTCCAATTTGCGGTGGGACTCTGTCTGGCCATGGAGGAGGCCCCAGGACAGAAAGGGCAGATTTGGAATGAGAGGGGGAGTTGAAGTGCTGAGCCACCGGGAGATCAGGTCGGTTAGTGCAAACTGCGCGGAGGTGTTGGGCGAAGCGATCGGCAAGCCTACGCTTGGTATCACCGATGTAGAGAAGTTAACACCTGGAACAGCAGATGCTGTAGATGGGGTTGGAGGAGGTGCAGGTGAACCTCTGCCTCACCTGGAAAGACTGCGTGGGTCCTTGGATGGAGTCGAGGGGGGAGGTAAAGCGACAAGTGCAGCATTTCCTGCAGTTGCAAGGGAAAGTACCAGGGGAAGGGGTGGTTTGGGTGGGAATTGACCAGTGGGTTACAGAGGGAGCGGTCTCTGCGGAAAGCCGAAAGGGGAGGAGATGGGAAGATGTGGCCAGTTGGAGGTGGTGAAAATGTCGGAGGATTATTTGTTGTATGTGACGGCTGGTAGGGTGGAAGGTGAGGACAAGGGGGACTCTGCCCTTGTTACAAGTGGGGGGATGGGGAGTGAGAGCGGAGCTACAGGATATAGAGGAGACTCTGGTGAGAGCCTCATCTACAGACGAAGAGGGGAACCCCCGTTCCCTACCGAATGAGGACATCTCCGATGCCCTGGTGTGGAACACCTCATCCTGGGTGCAGATGTGGCGTAGACGGAGGAATTGGGAGTAGGGGATGGAGTCCTTACAGGAAGCAGGGTGGGAAGAAGTGTAGTCCAGATAGCCATGGGAGTCAGTGGGTTTGTAGTGGATGTAAGTACAAGAGCAGAGTGCTTTCCACACAAGCAACTTGTTAATGCAATGAGGCAAGTAATAGAAAATGTAATATTAAATCTGTCTGCATTTAAAAATTCTGCTTCACCAGTAATCCTGAATTAATGAGTTAGATGACTAAACACTGAATAAGCCCATTGTCCTGAAGAATGCTTTTGGATTTGTTAAAGGAGGATTCTGAGTGTTAATTCTAAAGAAGGTGAGCCAATGGGATTAACAGCAAACAAATATTGACTGTATGTGATAGACTCAAAATTCCGGAGTAACTCAGCGGGTCAGGCAGCATCTCTGGGTAGAAGGAATGGGTGATGTTTCGGGGTAGAGACTCTTCCTCAGACTGAGGAGTCAGGGGAGAGAGGGACACGAGAAATATTGAAGGGTAAGATGTGAAAACGGGAGATCAAAGGGCAAGAAGTGCAAGGAAAATGTGGAATACATCATTGTTAGCTCGGGGAAGTTTACAAACGAGGCGTGCAGAGTAAAATTTAATCAGGAGGACAGTCAAACTAGACAGAGAACTAGGCTGGGAGAGGGCGGAGAGAGAGGGAAAGCAAGGGTTACTAGAAGTTAGAGAAGTCAATATTCATACCGCTGGGGTGTAAGCTAAGCTGTATGTGTATTTTTACCAGACATAAATATATATTAGAGGGTACATCAACTGTAGTGAAAAACAATGTGAGTCACAATCTTTTTTCCAGGATGGTAAAATTTAAATAGTGGAGGGCCTGGCTTTAAGGTGAGAGAGATTCCCCACCATCGAAGGGATTTACCGGAGTCGCTGCCTCAAAATGGCAGCCAGCATCATCAGAGACCCACAGGACCATGGCCACACTCTCACTTCACCTCTGCCATCGGGAAGACGGTGAAACTGAAACGCGCCGAATAACAGTGTGAGTGTCTGGAACGTGTGGCCAGGCAGATATGGCAGTGGCATTTTAAGAGGCTTTTACTGTAGATGGGCACACGGGATATGCACGGAATGGAAGGGTATGGACCACGTGCAGGCAGATAAGTGTTGGTCTGCACAGACACTGTGGGCCAAAGGGCCTGTTCCTATGCTGTTCAATATCTGAGCCACACAACGTTGCAGGCAATGACAGCCTGATTTACATGACTTTGGACTCATCCCGTATTCAGTTAAGGAACGGATTTTGCTGCTGCCTGACAAACCTAGATACAAAGTTCCATCACTCTCTTCAATCCCCCGTAGGTTTGAGCACGGCCCATTACACCCGAACCTTTTGATAGAGCTAATTTCACACTTTCCATTTACTTGCATCTTCTCCTCAGTTTACATGGCCTCGAGCCCCGGGATGTTACAAATTGTTCCTAGAAATGTATTTCCATCACTGAATTGATCAGTGAAGTGCACTTAAGAATTGGATGGCAGACACTGTCAGGCACGTTGTAATAGAAAATAGCAATCTGAACGTGTGCCTTTTCACACTTCCATACAGCTCCCCTCTCCCGTCAGGCAAGAGGTGCAAGAGAAGTGTGAAAACGCACCCCTCCGCATCCAGGGGACAGTTTCTTTCCCCTGCCGAAGACAAACACAAAAATGCCGGAGTAACTCAGCGGGACAGGCGGCATCTCTGGAGAGAAGGAAAAGGTGACGTTCCGGGCCGAGACCCTTCTTCAGACTGAGAGTCATGCGGGAGGGCAACTCGAGGTTCAGAACAAATCAGAGCCGGCACGGATGACCAAGGAACGGTGGGGCCCACAATGGTCCATTGTTGGCTGTGGCAGTGGTGGTAACAAAGGTTCATAAGTTCATAAGTGATAGGAGCAGAATTAGGCCATTTGGCCCATCAAGTGTACTCTGCCTTTCAGTCATGGCTGACCTCTCTCTCCCTCTCAACCCTATTCTCTGCCTTCTCTCCATAACCTCCGACACAAGGACTAATCAAGAATCCATATCTCTGCCATAAGAATATCCATTGACCGCCTCCACAGGCAAAGAATTCCACAGATTCACCACCCTCTGATTAAAGAAATTCCTCCTCTTCTCGTTCCTAAAGGAACATCCTTTCATTCTGAGGCTTCGTCCTCTGTTCCTAGACTCTCCCACTAGTGGATGTGGAGAAACATCCTCTCCACATCCACTCTATCCAACCCTTTCCCTATTCAGTAGGTTTTGATGAGATCCCTTCTAAACTCATCCTTCTAAACTCCAGCGAGTACAGGCCCAGTGTCATCAAACGCCCATCATATGTTATCCCACTCATTCCTGGGATCATTCTTGTAAACCTCCTCTGGACCCTCTGGACGTCCTTGCTCAGATACGGGGGCCAAAATGTGCCTGCTCCACCATTTCGTAAGATAACATTGAATTGACTGAATGGTACAGCATGGAAACAGGCCCTTCGGCCCACCGGGTCCACTGATCGCCCGTTCACACCGGTGCTATGTTCTTTCTCATCCACTCCCAACAAACAGATGCAAATTAAACTACAGCGCCGCACGTCTGAGGGATGTGGGAGGAAACCGGAGCATCCGGAGGAAAATCCTCCCGGTCACAGGGAGATCGTGGAAACTCCACACCGGCAGCACCCGAGGTCAGGATCGAACCTGGGTCTCTGGAGGTGCGAGGCAGCGGCTCTAGCAGCTGCGCCACAGTGCCGCGCTGAATGCAATTCCTAAATGCAGGCAAGCAAAATTGAAATGGGCATTGGAGTAACAAGTTTTTTTTTGCAATCATATTAAACCAGAACTAACCATATGGACCATAATGATTTACACTTTTTCTCTGTGTCATTTTTCTGAATTACCACATTTCCCTTGATTCCCTTAAACATCTAAAAAATCGATCCATCTCTGCCTTGCATATATTCTGTTGTCTCTCGGGGACTGCTTTCCGAAGATTCATTGTCTTCTGCAAGAAGAAATTTCTTCTCATCTCTGCCGTGAATTGTGAAGCCACTACTCTGACACTGCACGCCTTGGTCCAAGACAAACAGGGAAGTGAAACATAATACTGGCATTGTCCCCTGCCTCTCAGTCTGAAGGAGGGTCTCGACCCGAAACGTCACCTATTCCTTTTCTCCCGAGATGCTGCCTGTCCTGCGGAGTTGCTCCAGCTTTTTGTGTCCAGCATCTGCACTTCCTTCCTACACATCTAATCCTGCCATCTGTTTTTTTTTTTTGCATGCTTCATCGAGGTCACTTTCGAATGGTTCCGGACCACCCGTTTACTCAATCTCCCATCCTTTGTCTAGCCCACCATACCAGGAATCAATCTGCTGAATCTATTTTCTCCAGAGACGCTGCCTGACTCGTAGAGTTACTCTGGAACTTGGTGTTGTGTTCCAGCCCCCATTACCTGGTGGACTCAGCGGGTCAGGCAGCATCTCTGGGAAAACGGGATGGGTGATGTTTCAGGTCGGTACCCTTCGTCAGACCCGCTAGGTTACTCCAACATTTTGTGTCTATTAGTTTAGTTTAGTTTGGAGATACAGCACGGGAACAGGCCACTCGGCCCACCAAGTCTGCGCTGATAAGCGATCCCGCACACTCACACTATCCTACACACACTAGGGACAATTTACAATTATACCAAGCCAATTAACCTACAAACCTGCATGTCATTGGAGTGCGGGAGGGAACCTGAGATCCCACGGAAAACCCACCCCCCTTTCTCCCCCATATCAAACCCCCCCACCCGCTCCTCTTTTTTCACACCCTTCCCTCGCCATGTGCCCCACCTAAGTCTTCCTCATATTAAGATATCACCTTCTCTCCACAGATGCTGCCCGACCCACTGAGTTACTCCAGCTTTTTGTGTCTATCTTCAGTGTAAACCGGCATCTGTAGTTCCCTTCCTAAACATTTTGTCTCCACCTTATACCATGCTGATGCTGGAAAGTTGACTAGTGTAACACTGAGCAACTGTTCATCCCCATTGTTACCGAGGCTCTCGATGATATCAATGAGTAATGATCTGGGAGTAAACAGCTGGATTTAGTTTAGTTTAGTTTAGAGATACAGGGCGGTAACAGGCCCTGCAGCCCTCTATTCTCTGAGTCCGCATCAACCAGCACATTGACACTATACTACACCAGCGACGAATTTTACACATATATAGTACCAAGCCAATTAACCTACACACCTGTACGTCTTTGGAGTGTGGGGGGAAACCGAAGGTCTTGGAGAAAACCCACGCGGTCACGGGGAGAACATACAAACTCCGTACAGACAAGCACCCGTAGCCAGGATCGAACCCCGGCGCTGTAAGCGCTGTAAGGCAGCAACTCTACCGCTGCGCCACATTGCCACCCTGTTCCTGTTCTTATGATGGCAAGCTGTCGCTCTCATTCGCCCAAGGAGTTCCATCTGGGAGTGAATGGTGGTTTGGGTGGGGTGGGACTGGAGACATAAAGGTCCCGTTTACTGATGGTCATGAAAGGTCACAGGCAGAATCATTTCCAGGCAATGTAGGGGCGTGGTCACATCACCAGCACTGGAATCCAAAGGAGAATAGAGAACTGGAATCGAGAAGCAGAGGAGGCAGGTTTAAGGTGAGGGGGGAAAAAAATTTAATAGGAACCTGAGGGGTAACTTTTTCACGCAAAGGGTGGTGGGTGTATGGAACAAGCTGCCAGAGGAGGTAGTTGAGGCAGGGACATAGAAAAAATAGGCGCAGGAGGAGGCCATTCGGCCCTTCGAGCCAGCACCACCATTCATTGTGACAAAAGGGCTATTGCTACTTTTAAGAAATATTAAGACAGGTACATGGTTTAGAAGAATATGGGCCAACCTCAGGCAGGTGGGGCTAGTGTAGACGGGACATGTTGGCCGGTGTGGGCAAGTTGGACCGAAGGGCATGTTTCCACGCTATAAGACTCTATGACTGTGAGAAGTGACACAAAGTGCTGGAGTAAATCAGCAGGTCTGGCAGCATCCCAGGAGAAGATAGACACAAAATGCTGGAGTTACTCAGCAGGTCAGACAGCATCTCTGGAGAAGAAGGGCACAAAATGCTGGGAGTAATGGGTCTGACCCACGGCGATTTTTTAAGGCAATAGCTGGCAACTGTCATAATCGTATCAGGTTGCCGAAAAACCGGCGACAACCTACATCATCCTGGCGACAACCTACAACAAGCTACGCTCATTGGCGTGAAACCAACTGTCGCCGAAACATTTTCAACACGTTGAACATTTAGCGGTGACCAGAAAGACGCGACAACTTTTCGCGTGACTGAGGAGACTACTCCTGGCGACCACCACTAGTCGCCTGTGTTTGCCGAATAAAATCGCCTGTGGGACAGGCCCATAACTCAGCGGGTCAGGCAACATCTCTGGAGAAAAGGAATAGGTGACATTTCGGGTCAAGACACCTTCTTCAGACTGAGAGTCAGGGGAGAGGGAAACTACAGGACTAAAAAAGTACAAAGAACAAAAAATAGATAGGTAACACTGTGTTGGAACCTTTCCTCTAGCGTCATAACTCATGTCTCTTCTCCACGTTACCTCCTTTCCATCTCTAAACTTTGTCCACCCATCAATTCCCCACACCTGTACCCAGTTATCTCCTTCATGCACATCACATGCCAGGCTTTGCCCCGACCCCCCACCTCTTCCAGCTTTCTCCCTCCTACTACAATCAGTCTGTCCCGACATGTCGCCTGTCCATGACTTCCGGAGATGCTGCGCGACCCGCTGACTTTCCCCAGAACTGTGTGTTTGTTGCTCAGGATTCCACCATCTGCAGTTCCTTGTGTCCACATTGCGAATGGTTTTTTTTAAACCAATCCCTCTTTGCAATAATGAACTCAACATCCTAACCTCCCTTGTTGGCATATAGTTGAACAAGGATGGTTCTTGGCAAATGCGCTCAAATCAATCAGCATGTTCTGATTACAAACCTTCAGTGCAATGCCTGGATTTTAATGTTACAGACATAGGTGGGTCTTGGAAATTGGAGGCCGCTGTTATTGGGAACTTTTACTTCACGTGGAATGTTTGTTCAGCCACCGATTAATTGCGCCGGCACTCAACAGTGCTTGCTTTATTGAGGCATTTGGGCAATGGGTTGGTAGCACACAGCAGGCGGCTTCAAACATACAGTAATGTCCAACCAGGACAGGCTGACTTACTCACTTTGAGTTTCCGACCTTCATCTGACTTTCAGCTGCAATGTTCCAACATTCTGTCATGAGGGAGAAAGACAAAGTGATCCAGACTGCTTGGAGGTGTCCACTACCACTATCTTTTCCCGATTTTAGTGGGCGGCACGTTGGCTCAGCGGTAGAGTTGCTGCTTCACAGCGCCAGAGACCCGGGTTCGATCCTGACTACAGGTGCTGTCTGCACGTTCTCCCCATGAACTGCGTGGGTTTTCTCCGGGTGCTCCGGTTTCCTCCCACACTCCAAAGACGTGCAGGTTTGCAGGATAATTGGCTTTGGTAAAGGTTGTAAATTGTCCCTAATGTGTAGGATAGTGTTAGGATAATGTTAGCTGGTTGGCGCGGACTCTGTGGGCCGAAAGGCTGGTTTCCGTGCTGTATCACTAAACTAAACCAAATTAAACGTGCGGGTTTGTAGAACTTGCCCACACCGACCAACGCGTCCCATTTACACCATAGAAGGTTGAACTAGTGTACGGGTGATCGTTGGTCAGCGTGGATTCGAGGAACCAAAGGACCTGTTTCCACGTTGCATCTCCAAAACCAAAACTAAAACTTATTAACCACTGCACTCCCTCAAACTGGCAAATGATCACTCCATCCTAATCCCCTCGTAAGACCAACAGCCAGCACCCTACGATTCTCTTTTTAACACCAATCAAACACTTAATTGGAGTTTAAATAAACCGTTGACTCATTCGTTGAGATTCTCCAAAAGAGATTGTTCAGTCATCGAGTCATACAGCGTGGGATCAGGCCCTTCGGCCCAACATGTACAATCTGACCCAAGATTAAATGTGAGTTTTTTTCACTCACCTTAAAAGTGTTAATGCTTTCAACAAGAATGTGTTAACCCATCATCATTCAACACTCACTGCTGTGCACTACTGTGTTTTATCTAGATAGTGTGCCTTGGTTGAAATGACAAGTGCGGAATTTTCATCAAAACAATTACGTGATCTTAAATTAACAATAAGGAAGGCTTCATAACAGAGAAATTTCAAATTTGCTCGGAAGGCGGTGACTTCAAGTGTCTACAAGTATAACGGAAGACGAGTTATACTTGTAGACACAAGTTCATACGTTTGTAAGTTTGTGTGAATTAGGTCATTTGGCCCATTAAGTCTACTCCACTGGTAGGCACAACATGCTGGAGTAACTCAACGGGACAGGCAGCATCTCTGGAGAGAAGGAATGGGCGACAGGTCTACTCCGTCATTCAATCGTAGCTGATCTATCTTTCCCTCTCAACCCCATTCTCTTACCTTCGACCATAACCCCTGACTCCCTTACTAATCAAGAATCTATCAATCTCCTAGACGCAAGGAATTGCAGATGCTAGTTTATGAGAAAAAAACACAAAGTGCTGGAGTAACACAACTTACAACACAACGAATGAACAGTGAATCCTCGAATTGTAGATGGCAACCTAACCCACATATGGTGACGTTTCGGGTCGGGGCCCTTCATCAGATGCCTGAGCTGCCGAACGCTGCATCATTGTGACAATCCTCAATGCCACTCTCACCTGGGCCTTTGGAATGAGGGAAAGGTCAGTCATCACAACAGGCGACCATCCGTCAGCTACCAGAGCGACAGAGAGTACGGGCGGCACAGTGGCACAGCGGTAGAGTTGCTGCCTTACAACACCCTCCAGCGCCGGAGACACAGGTTCGATCCCGACTACGGGTGCTGCCTGTACGGAGTTTGTACATTCGCCCCGTGATCTGCCTGGGTTTTCCCCCACACTCCAAAGTCGTACTGGTTTGTAGGCTAATTGGCTTGGTATAAATGTAAACAGAATTGTCCCTAGTGTGTGTAGGGTAGTGTTAATGTGCGGGGAACGCTGGTCGGCGTGGATCCCTGCACATTAACACTACCCTACGCACACTAGGGGCAATGTTACATTTACACCAAGCTAATTAGCCTCCAAACCTGTACGTCTTTGAAGTGTGGGAGGAAACCGAAGATCTCGGTGAAAACCCACACAGTGACGGGGAGAGCGTACAAACCCCGTACAGTTGTAGTTGGTGCGGAATGATACAATCAGGAACCAATAGCTTTATTAGAGCTATATAATTGAAAACCTTACAGCAAAGCTGGGCCTTGTCTACTCGGAAAGGTTCAAGCAAAATTGCATGCTCAAAGGATTAACAATGTGTGTCAAGTGTCATCTTATTGCTTTAATACTCCAGTTACTCTGATACCCCTAGTTAAGATTATTGAAATATTTCTCTTTCTTTGGAGATCAGTTTTGAATTGCCCTAAACCCTTCAGTATGAGGAGATTAACTGCTCGGTATGGAGGATAAAAATATATCATTAGGGAAACAAGCCAGCAATTTAACCTACAGCTATCTATGAGCAGTCATTTGCCTGGTAATCAAACCTCAATGGGCTTAAGGCATCTGCTGTAATTCAGTAAGATCATCCCTCATTAGCATTACCACTCATTAAGAAAGGCACTCACACGGTAAGACTAATCAATATTGCCATTATGGAACAACCCTGAATTACTGTATTTAACCTATTAGACTGGAGCTCTCCACAAATTCCTCTCATCCTTGGGTCAAAGGCACTTGAGTGGGGATGAGGGGGTGGGGAAGGGAGAGGTGATCAGGTGCAGATTGTTAACCCTTTCCAGTACGTGGGGGCTTCTCAACCGTGGACGGCACGGTGGCGCAGCGGTAGAGTTGCTGCCTTACAGCGCCGGAGACCCGGGTTCGATCCTAACTACGGGTGCTGTCTGTACGGAGTTTGTACCTTCTCCCCGTGACCTACGTGGGTTTCTCCGGGATTTCTGGTTTCCTCCCTCATTCTAAAGACGTACAGGTTTGTGGGTTAATTAGCTTCGGTAAAATTATAAATTGTCCCAAGTGTGTAGGATAGTGTTAATGTGCGGGGATCGCTGGTTGGCACGGCTTGGTGGGCTGAAGGGCCTGTTTCCATGCTGTATCTCTAAACAAAACTAAGATTGTGGGTCCTTATTTGATGTAAAATTGATACTATGGAATGTATTATTTTATAAAAGTTGTAACCACATTACAAAAAAATACTTTAAATTGTCTATAACAAAGGAAAGTCCTATTGATCTGACTGTCCAAATACACATCTTCTCTCAATGGGCAGGCACAGACACCATGGCCCAAATGGGAAAGTATTTAAGAAGGAACTGCAGATGCTGGAAAATCGAAGGTGGACAAAAGTGCTGGAGAAACTCAGCGGGTGCAGCAGCATCTATGGAGCGAAGGATCTAGGCAAAGTTTCAGGCTGAAACCCTTCTTCAGGCTGATGTGGGTTCGTGTACAACTAAAGTATTGAGAAGCAGAACAATGCAATAGGGTGGCATGGTGGCACAGGTACTGCCTTACAGCGCCAGAGAACCGGGTTCGATCCCAACCAAAGATGATCTTTGATCCTAACTACGGGTGCTTTCTGTACAGAGTTTGTACGTTTCTCCCGAGATCGCACGTGTTTACTCCGGGCGCTCCGGCTTCCTCCCACACTCCAAAGACGCACGGGTTTGTCGGTTAATTGCCTTGGGTTTTATTGTAAATTGTCCCTCGTGTGTGTAGGATCGTGCTAGTGTGCGGGGCGGTCGCTGGTCGGCGCGGGCTCAGCGGGTCAGTGTGGGCTCAGCGGGCCGAAGGGCCTGTTTCCATGCTGTATCTCTAAACTAAACTAAATTACACTATTTATTTAAGAAGGAACTGCAGATGCTGGAAAATCGAAGGCAAAATGCTGGAGAAACTCAGCGGGTGAGGCAGAATCTATGGAACGAAGGAAAAAGGCGATGTTTCGGGCTGAGAAGGGTTTCGGCCCAAAACGTTGCCTATTTCCTTCATTCCATAGATGCTGCCTCACCCGCTGAGTTTCTCCAGCATTTTTGTCTACCTTAAACTAAACTATTCCTGATTTCGACCTCCCCAGCTTTGATTGATTCTGGAGAGACCATTTATACACAGAGGCGATTACAGCTCCGTCACTGGGACTTCTTGAAGGAGGCCGGTGGAGCTTTAAGCCAATATTTATCCGTCAGCCAGCATCAATAAGTCAGCCAATATTCATCTCACTTGCTGTTTCAGAGAGCAAGTTGGCGAGCACACTTCCGACATCACAACTGATTACATTTTGAATGGTGTTCATTGTGGTAAGAAATAGTGGACCATGCTGAGGTGATGTGATGAAGTGTAGAAGTATGTTTTCTTTTCCTTTTGCCTATTGAAGTGGTGAAGGAAGCGTCGCACAAAGGAGGTACCACACACCATTTTATATTACTTAGTGTAAAATATAAATGGGGAAAAGGGAGGCGCGGTGGTGTAGCGGTAGAGTTGCTGCCTTACGGCGCCAGGGTCCCGGGTTCGATCCTGACTATGGGCGCCTGTCTGTACGGAGTTCATACGTTCTCCCCGTGACCTGCGTGGGTTTTCTCCGAGATCTTCGGTTTCCTCCCCACACTCCAAAGGCGTACAGGTTTGTACGTTTATCGGCTTGGTATATAAATGTAAATTGTCCCCAGTGCGTGTGGGATAGTTTGCGTGTGGGAATCGTTGGTCAGTGTGGGCTCGGTGGGCCGAAGGGCCTGTTTCCGCACTGTATCTCTAAACTAAACTAAAGAATGGATCTACTGGGCTTATATTAAAGAATGGATCACTGGAATTTAGAAGGATGAGAGGGGATTTTTATAGAATCATATAAAATTCTTAAGGGATTGGACAGGCTAGATGCAGGAAAAATGTTCCCGATGTTGTGGGAGTCCAGAATACAGGGGTCACAGTTTAAGAATAATGGGTAGGCCATTTAGGACTGAGATGAGGAAAAACGTTTTCACCCAGAGGGTTGTGAATCTGTGGAATTCTCTGCCTCATAAGGCAGTGGAGGCTAATTCACTGGATGCATTCAAGAGTTAGATATAGCTCTTAGGGTTAACGGAATTGTGATATAGGGGGAGAAAGCAGGAACGGGGTACTGATTTTGGTTGATCAGCCATGATCATATTGAATGGCGGTGCTGGTTTGAAGGGCCGAATGGCCTACTCCTGCACCTATTGTCTATGTTTCCATTATTTCTAAACGAAAGAGCCACAGACGATCCAATAATTTCCATTGTACTGTGGTGGTTGATTAACATTCTCGCGAGCAGCCATGGAGACCTCAAAACAGGCCCCTTTTCACCTGCTGCTCTGTAACTAGTTTCAAACTGTCCTGTTGCTACGCACAATAAAAAGAGAGAGCTTTATTTCCCCATTAATCCAGTAAATGTATATTAACGGAGGTCACCTTAGTGTCACTGTAGACCGTGCTTTACAACAAAGACGCAAAAAATAAATCACTTGGCCCCTCTATCTGGTTTTCTGAACATCATTCAAACAGAACACAGCCGCACACTTGAAACACTGACTAATGTCCCCCCCATTGACTCTATTACAAATGCTAATCTGCTAATTGGTGCATTTGTGCGGCTTCCCCCCTCTTTAGATGTTTTCGGCAATAATTCACGGAAAAGAAAGAAAAAGGTTTGCTTTTCCCCGGCACCTCCCGTGACCCCAGAACATCCCGTGGTGACTCGCTGCCAGCGGAGCTCCTCGCCGTGCAGGGTCGTCGTGGCGACGGTCGGCGGGCCTGCACACATAACAACGCCGGCAGCAACAGCGCATTGGTCTGCTCTTGGTGGCGAGGTACAAGGATGAAATATTAGCCTGAACGCTAGGGATAACTCCCCCGTCTCTTCTCGTGAAACACTGCCAAGGGATCATTTACACCCTTCAGACAGAGAGAAGGGGCCTCAGCCTAACATCTCAAAGAAAAAATAATAACTCCAAGTGTGTAACAGTCTCTCATCACTGCACTGGTGCCTCAGCATGTTAGCATGTTAGTGTGTGGGTTGGGGCGGGCTCAGCGGGCCGAAGGGCCTGTTTCTGAGCTGTATCTCTAAACTAAACTAAATTAAATGAGTTCTCTCCTACACACTAGGGACAATTTACGGAGGCCAATTAACCCCATGCTCTCTGCGTGTGGTAAGAGAAATGCAAGAAAGTATATTTGTTTGCAAAATGTTAAAAGCTTTAAACTTAAAAGTCTGAAGAAGGATCCCAACACGAAACGTCGGCTGGCCATTACATCCGCAATGTAATGGCCTGGCATTCCCTCTCCAGGTTCTGCTTCACCTATTGATCGAGTTCCTCCAGCACTTTGGTGTTTTGCTCAAGATTCCAGCATCTGCAGTTCCTCGTGTCTCTGAACTTTAAAAATCTTTTCCGAAAGGTTTTCCTCTCTCCTCCTTCATTCTACCCTTGCTGGGAAAATTCATCATGAGTATGATGCGAATCCCACAAATTTAGTCTGGTTTATTACCGTCACTCGTACCGACATACAGTGGAAAGCTTTTGTTTGCCTGATATCCAGTCAAAGAAAAGAACACACGTGAATACAATGAAGGCAGACATAAAATGCTGGAGTAACTCAGCGGGTCAGGCAGCATCCCAGGAGAGAAGGAATGGGCGACGTTTCGGGTCGAGACCCTTCTTCAGACTGATGTCAGGGGAGGGGGCGCGACAGAGATAGAATGTAGTCGGAGACGGTAAGACTAGTGGGAGAACTGGGAAGGGGGAGGGGATGGAGAGAGAAAGTAAGGGCTATCTGAAGTTGGAGAAGTCAATGTTCATGCCGCTGGGGTGTAAGCTGCCCAAGTGAAATATGTGGTGCTGTTCCTCCAATTTGCACTGGGCCTCACTCTGACAATGGAGGAGGCCCAGGACAGAAAGGTCAGATTGGGAATGGGAGGGGGAGTTGAAGTGTTGGGCAACTGTGAGATCAGGTAGGTTGAGGCGGACTGAGCGGAGGAGTTCAACGAAACGATCGCCGAGCCTGCGCTTGGTCTCGCCAATGTAGAGAAGTTGACACCTGGAACAGTAAGTGAGGTTGGAGGAGGTGCAAGCGAACCTCTGCCTCACCTGGAAAGACTGTTTGGGTCCTTGGATGGAGTCGGAGGGGGGTGGGTAAAGGGACAGGTGTTGCATCTCCTGCGGTTGCAGGGGAAAGTACCTGGGGAGGGGGTGGTTTGGGTGGGAGGGGACGATGAAAATACAATGAGGCTGTCCACTGTGCACAGTTACGGAACAAAGGATAAAGAGTACAACACTTAGTGCAAAGATTGAAGTCCGATAAAGTCCAATTAAAGAAAGTCCAAATGAGGTAGTTGGAGGCCAGGACCACACTCTAGCTGATGAGAGGACCCTTCAGTTGTCTGATAACAGCTTTGCAGCTGCAAATGGCTGCGACAAAATTAATTCCCATTCGTGCCGTGACCAAATGTGTTCTGAAGGGAAGGTTTTGCGAAGACGGTCATTTTTATCATCTGGCTTGCGATACGCGGCCTGCTGGATTTCTCACAGGTCCGCCACCGATTTGTTCCAGAGCCTTGCCGTGTTATCCGTTTTGCCAACAGAGCAACAAAGGTTTGCGCAGGCCGATATGCCATCCCGCACAGTCGGCTATGGGAACGGATCTGCCGGCTCCAGCCAAGCCTGGGCTCCAGAGCCTATGTTCCATAACCTATGATGAGCGTTTGCCGGCACTGGGCCTGTACTCGCTGGAGTTTAAAACATTGAGGGGGGACCTCAATGAAATGTACAGTATAGTGAAAGGCTTGGACAGAGTGGATGTGGAGAGGATGTTTCCACTGGTTAGAGAGTCTAGGACTAAAGCACAGCCTCAGAATTAATGGACATTCTTTTAGGAAGGAGATGAGGAGAAATATATTTAGTCAAAGGGTGCTGAATCTGTGGAATTCTTTGCCACAGAAGGCTGTGGAGGCCAAGTCAGTGGATATTTTTAAGGCAGAGTGAGATAGATTCTTGATTCGTATGGGTGTCAGGGGTTATGGGGAGAAGGCAGGAGAATGGGGGAGAGATAGATCAGCCATGATTGAATGGCGGAGTAGACTTGATGGGCTGAATGGCCTAATTCTACTCCTATTCCTTATGACCTTATGAGCCCCGGCCGCAGGGGGTAAATTCGACCGCCCGATCGGCCGCGGAAGTCCTAGTGAGGTCGAGATCGGCCGCCACACCCAGCCTAGGTGGCAGGTTTCCGGGGGGACTTCCGGGGGGAGGATTCCAAGTGCGTTCTGGTAAATTTGTCTGGATTAAAGGAGGGTGCCGGACCACCAGTTGCTGGAAGATTGATGGTGAACCTGTACCTCATTCACCCCTCCCATTGCTTATGCCTGACACTAATTTTACCAACAATAATTTAAATCAATTATTTACAAAAAGTGATACGTACAATACAAAATAATACATACAAACCCCCCACCACAATACAAGCAAATCAAATATTGTCAAATTACTATTTCCCCATCTTTACTGAGGATGCATCCCACCCCCACCCCCCGCGGGGCCCAGCGGTCCCGGAAATCCCCCAGGGTGCTCGTAGACAGCGTGTAGTCCCTTTCTAAAACCACCCCGGCGCGGACGTAACACCGGAGAAGGGGCAGGCAGCCGGCTCGGGCAGAGCACGCTTCCGCCTGGAGCCGTGACTCACGGATGGCCAGCTGGGCCAGGCCCAGGAGCAACCCAACCAGGACATCCTCGATCCCTACCCTCTCCCCTACGCACAGGGTGTCCAAAGATGAGGATGGTGGGTGTGAAGTGCAGTCAGAGGGCAAGGAGCTGCCCCTTTAGATATTGGAACAGGGGCTGCAGCCTCACACACTAAATGTACCCGTGGAACACAGACTCTTCCAGCCCGCAACAAGTGGCAGGCGGCTGGCGAGTCCGTGAACTGTGAGAGAAACAGGTTGCACGGGACTCCTCGGTGTAGTACCCTCCACCCCAGGTCCCTGATGTGGAGGAGGAGAATCCCTGCGGAGAGGGACCCCCACTGGGGGGCCCTCTCATGACCAAAAGGCAACACCAGACACTAGGTTGTACCTTAGTCTACCAGACACATCAGGGTCCTCCACTGACTCTTTTGCAGCAGAACGCTTATATGTGGCTTACAATCGCAGCTCTGACAGATGGTGACTGCGGCGCCGAACAAACCCACCCACCCAGCCCTTGACTGGTCCAATACGGCACGGTGGCGCAGCTGGAGCGTTGCTGCCTCACAGCGCCAGAGACCAGGGTTCGATCCTGACTGCGATGGCGCTAAAACATAGAACTAGTGTGAACGGATGAACAAAGGTTGGCGCGAACTCAGTGGGCCAAAGAGCTTGTTTCCGTGCTCTATGACGCTATCACATAGAACTAGTGTGAACGGGCGATCGATGGTCGGCATGAACTCCGTGGGCCGAAGGGCCTGTTTCAACGGTGTGTGTTTCAAATTCAATTCGGCCTCCGTCGATGAACTTACCAATACAGGCTGACAGAGGGTGGGGGCTGTAGCAGTGGAGGGCAGAAGGTGGAAAGGCACGGGGAGAAACCTCAGGCATGCATTCAGCTGGAGTTGGCAATGGGGTCCAGGCCGCACACATACAGTCTGTGCCAGCAATTCCCTTGGGAGTTTATAGAGAGTCTACACACCCAATTACAATATGTTGCGACACTTACTTAACGTAGTCAATACCAGACGTCAGATGATGCATAGCGCAGTAATGCCTTTTTAATCACTGAACTGTACTCTCAGCAACACTACACCAATTAAAGCATATTCCTGCTCTCATCCAGTCTGCATTGATTTGCAGCTTAATTTTTCAGATTTAAAAAAAAATCAATTAGCAATTTGATTCAAATGAAATTTTCGAGGCACAAATGATCATTGCTGTTACAACAGGACTATTACTTTCTTTTTGTTGCTTTGCATTAATTAGCCATCAACTCTTTCCTTCCTCAAGACCACGTTACCGGAACTCATTCCGCCAATTATTAAAGATGAGTATTTTCCACACTCCACATGGTGCTTCAGAACAGGGGATGGATTCAATTAGTTCCATATGTCACACACGACCTCTTCATTAACTATCTGTCGTCGGGGCGAGTTTAAGAACATGTTTCTTTTGGCGAGTATTTTTTTTCTCCGGAATCTGCTTTGAAGTGAGGTGGCGGAGTGGAGAGGGGTGGGTGGTTGAACCTTATGGAAAGATTCCTCAGCAGGCTAAACATGTGGCGGCACAGTGGCCAGAGTTTCACGGTGGCCAGAGTCCCCGGTTCGATCCCGACTACGGGCGCTGTCTGTACGGAGTTTGCACGTTCACCCCGTGGCCCGCGTGAGTTTTCACCCGGGCACTCCGGTTTCCTCCCACACTCCAAGGACGTACGGGTTTGTGGGTGAATTGGCTTTGGTAAAGATTGTAAAATGTCCCTAGTGTGTTGAATAGTGCTAGTGTGCAGGGATCGCTGTTTGGTGGGGACTCGGTGGGCCGAAGGCCTTGTTTCCGCGATGTATCTCTAAACTGAACTAACCTAAACATGAAATTATTTTAATCTACTCAACAGTTTGTACAAAATGGAATTCATTGACTCTAACTATATTTAAGAGGGAGTTAGATGTGGCCCTTGTGGCTAAGGGAATCAGAGGGTATGGAGAGAAGGCAGGTACGGGATACTGAGTTAGATGATCAGCCAAGATCATATTGAATGGCGGTGCAGGCTCGAAGGGCCGAATGGCCTACTCCTGCACCTATTTTCTATGTTTCTATGTTTCTAAGCCGCCTTTTCTTGTTTCCAATGGCAGAAAGGAGCTATTCGAAAAGGTCCCTAATCATTCGAATGTGTTAATAGTGAATGTGTGACTAGATGCAACCCAATATCAAACCACAAATATTTTTCTTTGAATTATTTCTCATTATGAAACCAGTCGAAAAAAAAATTCCATTGTGTGGGCATGGTATTTAGTTACTGCACCAGACAGCCTAGAAGTGATTATGTCCAATGTTAGCAAACTGTTAACGTACTTGCTTGACATTCCTTCACTGCTTTAACACTGAGGTGCACGGATTTATTTTATGTGAGTTAACAATTTTGAATAATGAAAGGCCTGGAGAGAGTGGATGTGGAGAAGATGTGTCCACTGGTGGGAGAGTCTAGGACCAGAGGGCACAGCCTTAGAGGAAAAGCATGTACCTTTAGAAAGCAGATGAGGAAGATGAGTGTCTTTAGCCAGAGGGTGGTGAAACTGTGGAATTCATTGCCGCAGAGGGCAGTGCAGATGAAGTCATTAGATATTTTTAAGGCAGAGATTGACAGATCCTTGTGTAGGAAGGAACTACCGATGCTGGTTCAAACCGAGGATGGACACAAGAAGCTGGAGTAACTCAGCGGGTCAGGCAGCATCTCTGGAGAAAAGGAATGGGTGACGTTTCGGGTCGAGACCCTTCTTCAGGCTGAGAGTTAGGGGGAGAGGGAAACTAGAGGTATGAAAAGGTTCAGGACAAATCAGAGCCGGCACAGATGACCCAGGAAAGGTGGAGCGGTGAAGAGGTGGTGGCAAAGGTATACAAACAATGAAACTAGCTGGATAATTAGGGTGGGACGGAGAGAGAGGGAATGCGAGAATTACAAAATTAGAGAAACCAATATTCAAAGCGCTGGGTTGTAAGCTACCAGAGGGAAAAATGAGGTGCTGTTCCTCCAATTTGAGTGTGGCCTCACTCTGACAGTAACAGTTTCTGGATTGGTATGGACGTTAAAGATTATTGGTAGAAGGCAGGAGAATGGGGTTGGGAGGGAAAGATAGATCAGCCATGATTGAATGGGAGAGCAGACTGGGTGGGCGAATGACCTCATTCTGCTCCCATGACATATGGCAGAGTAGAGCTTTCAGTGCTCCCCGCTGTGGCCACTGATAGTGGCAGTGACGCCCAACTCTTCTTGAATGCTGAGATCTGCCAGAGCAGGGTCTGAAGTCAGTGGGAGACATGTGTCCTTGGTCAGTGGCTCTGTGGACACAGTGTAGCAGTGCTGGCTGCCAGCGACACACATCCACAGTGCCATCAAATTTCAGCTCCTGCTCTTGGTATCCTGAGCCAAGTAGCCTGATGAAGCGCAATGAAAGCGTCACCAAACTGAAACAGCAACTCTGCTCCTGTCTCCACAGATGCTGCTTCCCCTGCTGAGTATATCCAGCATTTTTTGTTTTCATTACCCAGAGGTATTTTGCTCTGCATTTTGGAATTAAGTAATAAGTTATATTTTAGGTTTATGTTTATTGTCACCAGCACCCAGGTACAGAGAAAAGCTAGACTCTCCCACTAGTGGAAACACCCTCTCCACATCCACTCTATCCAAGCCATTCACTATTCTGTATGTTTCAATTAGGTCCTCTCTCATTCTTCTAAACTCCAGCGAGCACATGCCCAGTGCCGTCAAATGCTCATCGGAGGTTAACCTACTCATTCCTGGGATCATTCTTGTAAACCTCCTCTGGACATTCTCCAGAGCCAGCGGACTCTGGGTGCTGGGTGTATGGAACAAGCTGCCAGAGGAGTTGAGGCTGGGACTACCCCAACGTTTAAGAAACAGTTAGGCAGGTGCATGGATAGGACAGGTTTGGAGGGATATGGACCGAGTGCAGGCAGGTGGTACTAGTGTAGCTGGGGCATGTACGCCGGTGTGGGCAAGTTGGGCCGAAGGGCCTGTTTCCACACTGTATCAAACTATGACTTGGCCTCCACAACCGTCTGTGGCAAAGAATTCCACAGATTCACCACCCTCTGACTAAACATACCTGTGTATGGAAAGTGGGATAACATAGAACTAGTGTGAACGGGCGATCGCTGGTCGGCACAGACTAGGCGGGCTGAAGGGCCTGTTTCTACGCCGCATCTCTAAACTCAACTGAACTAAATAATACTGTAGTGTTGTTAACAATCGCATCTGGTTCACTTGTAACTTTCGGGGAAGGCAATCTGCCATCCACGCCTGGTGTGACTCTGGCTCCAGACCCTCTGCCTTGGGTCTGCTGGACCTCCGCAGAGCATGGACTATCCTGGGATCTACTGTGAATATCGAGAGTCGTGTCTACATCTGTGAATGAACTTTCAACCTGACGAGAGTGTCCGCTTCAACAGCCCTTTTCACACTCTCGGCAAATGAACGATAATAAGCAGGACTGCAGTTTGGCAGCAGTGATTTTCAAATCAATTGTTTGCCGGGCCTGGCTATGTTATCAGCACTCACCTATTAAACCTCTTCTACAAACTGCCTGCCTGCCAGCCCCGTTTTCACCACTGGCTATCACCTCCAGTCACAGATCACGTTGGATGCAGCGTGACAGCCTCTACGGAGGGACCTGTGGCCACCTACCACTCTTGGCGGCACGCTGGCGCAGCTGCAGAGTTGCTGACTTACAGCGCCAGAGACCCGTCAGGTCCGATCCTGACTACGGGTGCTGTCTGTACGGAGTTTGCACGTTCACCCCGTGACCGTGTGGGTTTTCTCCGGGTGCTCTGGTTTCCTCCCACACTCCAAAGAGAGTGCAGATTTGTAGGTTAGTTGGCTGCGGTACAGATTGTAAATTGTCTCTGGTGTGTAACATTGTGCTGGTGTATGGGGATCGCTGGTCGGCGGGGACCCACTTGGTCAGCCCAAGTACCTGTATCTCCAAACTAAACCTAAACTAGAACTCGGCAACGCAGTGCCAGAGACCCAAGTTCCAGCCTTTCTTCCGGTATTTCTTCAGGAGTTTGCACATTCTCCCTGTGACCATGTGGGCTTCCTCTGGGCACTCCGGTTCCCTCCCACATGCCAACCACATGCGGGTTTGTAGGTTAATGGGCTGCTGAAAATTGCCCCCAATGTGTAGGGAGTGAATATGAAAGTGCGATAAGGCAGAACTACTGTGAACATAGAAACAGAGAAAAAAGGTGCAGGAGGAGGCCATTTGGCCCTTCGAGCCAGCGCCGCCATTCATTGTGATCATGGCTGATCGTCCCCAATCAATAACCCGTGCCTGCCTTCTCCCCATATCCCTTGATTCCACTAGCCGTTGATCCACTAATGTTGACCAATGGTCAGCAGGGACTCAGTGGGCTGAATGGCCTGTTTCCATGCTATATCTATAAACTAAATTAAAACTATACTAAAGTAGACTGGACTAGATGGGACTAAACTTAAACTAAACTAAACTCACATCCAGCTAGTGTATGAGAAGGTGAATTGGCTTCTGTAAGTTGCCTGTTGTGTGTTGGGTGTGGATGAGAATGTGGGATAACTAGTGTGAATGGATGATCGATGGTCAGATGGACTCATTGGGCTGAAGGGCCTGTTTCCAAAAAAAAAGTGTGAGAATAAGGATAAGGGGGAAGTCTTTCAGGACCGAGATGAGATCTTTTTTCACACAGAGAGTGGTGAGTCTGTGGAATTCTCTGCCACAGAAGGCCAGTTCATTTGCTATATTTAAGAGGGAGTTAGATGTGGCCCTTGTGGCTAAAGGGATCATGGGGTATGGAGAGAAGGCAGGTACGGGATACTGAGTTGGATGATCAACCATGATCATATTGAATGGCGGTGCAGGCTCGAAGGGCCGAATGGCCAACTCTTGCACCTATTTTCTATGATTCGATGATTCTATGAGCTCCCTTGGAATATTGTGTGCAGTTCTGATCAATATACTACAGAAAAAAATATGTTTAATCAACAGAGTATGCAAGAAATGTTGACCGGGATACAGCAGGAACTGTAACTGTGAGTTATAAGGAGGTTGGGGAGGCTTGGACTCTTTCCCTTGGTAGGAACAAAGTTGAGCCGTGAACATATAGAGGTTTATAAAATCAAGGGGGGGGCATAGATAAATAGAAGCAAGGAAACGCAGATGCCGGTTTACAAAAAAAAAGACACAAAGTGTTGGAGTAACTCAGAGGTTCAGGCAGCAGTCCCGGAGAACATGGGTAGGTGACAATTCGAGTCAGGACCCATCTCCAGGCATAGATAACGTGGAGTATCATGGTCCCTTTCCAAGGATAGGCAAGTCTAAACCTAGGTTTAAGATAAGAGGGGAAAGATTTAAATGCGACGTGTGGGGCAACATCTCCACGCAGAGAGTGGTGGGCATGTGTTAAAATTTGCCTGGAGCAGTGATAGCAGAGGATACAAAATATAACTGTTAAAAGACATTTGAACAAGGGTCTCGACCCGAAACGTCGCCTATCTCTTTCGCTCATTAGATGCTGCTGCACCCGCTGAGTTTCTCCAGCCTTTTGTGTACCCTGGACTGGTACATGGATAGGAAAGGTTTGGAACAAGTTTGTAAACCTCTTTCCCCGCCCCTCTCCATCACCTGGAACAATCTTCTCTGACCAGTCTTACTGTCTCCGACTACATTTTATCTCTTTGTTGTTGCCTTCTCCCATCTAACAATGATCTATTGTATATTTTCCTTGATCTGCATTCCCTTTGCCCTGTTTCCACACTTTCTTATCTATTCACTTCCTTATCTAAGTACCTCCCTCTCCCCTGACATCAGTCTGAAGAAGGGTCACCCATTCCTTCTCTCCAGAGATGCTGCCTGTCCCGCTGAGTTACTCCAGTGTTTTGTGTCTATCTTCGGTTTAAACCAGCTTCCGCAGTTCCTTCATACACAAACTTCTCGCTCGGTACCCCTTTCCAACTTGACAACACTTTTCCTACAACATGGTGCCCGGAACTGAACACGATACTTTAAATGCAGCCTCACCCAATGTTGTACACAACTGCCGCTGCAGCCTTTAGTGGTGGGTATGTGGCACTTGGTGCAAGCCAAGAGAACATGGGTTGTAGGGCTTTGGGTGAATTCAGGCCATGAAGGTTCTGGGAGGCAAGCCAGGAGTACATAGGAAATAAAGCAAAGAATGACCAGGCACCTCCCAAAGGCACGCTAATAATTGAACTGCCGACTGTAAATTATCTCTCGTGCGGATAGCGGCAAGAGAATGAAAGGAAAAGTTGCTGATCAGGTGAAAGACGATAGTGTGCAGGGAAATAAGAGGAGGAATAGGCCCTGTGGGAATGGGCTGAGAGCTGGAGAAGACCCAGAGTACCACATCTTCTTCTGCTTTGTCATGAGAGTTGTTTCTGCTCTTTCTCTTGATTCTAAACCCCTGTATAAATGCAAGCAGCTGCCGCGGTGAGAGGGCTGACACCTACTGTCACATAAACAGCGTATTTTCCTGTATAGAAAGGAGGAATTGCCGGCAAAATATGCAAGAAGGAACTGCAGGAGCTGGCTTACATGAAAGATAAACGACACAAAGTGCTGGAGTGAGTCAGCGGGTCAGGCAGCATCACTGGAGAAAAAGGAATCGGTGACGTTTCGGGTCCCAACCTTTTCCTCCTGAGATGCTGCCTGGCCCGTCGGGTCTTTGAGTATGTTGCTGCTTTCCCGAGACCGTGTGAAGTGTAGACGGAGTCAATAGACAATAGACAATAGACAATAGGTGCAGGAGTAGGCCCTTCGAGCCAGCACCGCCATTCAATGTGATCATGGCTGATCATCCCCAATCAGTACCCCGTTCCTGCCTACTCCCCACATCCCCTGACTCCGCTATCTTTAAGAGTCCTATCTAGCTCTCTCTTGAAAGTATCCAGAGAACCGGCCTCCACCGCCTCTGAGGCAGAGAATTCCACAGACTCACATCACTCTGTGAGAAAAAGAGTTTCCTCATCTCTGTTCTAAATGGCTTACCCCTTATTCTTAAACTGTGGCCCCCTGGTTCTGGACTCCCCCAACATCGGGAACATGTTTCCTGCCTCTAGCGTGCCCAAACCCTTAACAATCTTATATGTTTCAATAAGATCCCCTCTCATCTTTCTAAAATCCAAGCCCAGCTGCTCCATTCTCTCAGCATATGACAGTCCCGCCATCCCGGGAATTAACCTTGTAAACCTACGTTGCACTCCCTCAATAGCAAGAATGTCCTTGGTGGGGTCAATGGTGGGGAGCTTGGTTAGAGGTGATGTTTGAGTCTGAAGAAAGGTTCTGACGCGAAACGTCACCTATTATTTTTCTCCAGAGATGCTGCCTCACGCTGACAGGTCTCTCACAGGGAGAGCGTGCAAACTCCACACAGACAGCATCCGAGGTCAGGATCTAACCTGGATCGCCGGCGCTGAGAGGCAGATCTACTGGCGCACCACTGCCGTCCATAGATTTCAAACTTTGTGATTAGTTTATCATTTGTCTGATGTACCAAGTGATATTCATCTCAATCGAGCGGTCACCGCATTTTTAGACAAGTTGGAACTTATTGAAGCCACAACCTTTGTTGTCATTACTTTCCACCAAGTGACTACAGAGAAGTATAATTCTCGATATTCTCTGTATAATTAATGATTAGTGCGGATGTCCGGGGTTATGGGGAGAAGGCAGGAGAATGTGGTTGAGAGGGAAAGATAGATATAACCGTGATTGAATGGCGGAGTAGACTTGATGGGCCGAATGGCCTAATTCTGCTGCTATAAGTTAAGAACAGATGAACTTATTCCATGACCTCAGGGGTGGATACGTCCAACACTGCAGGGCATAGCTGTAAAGTGAGAGGGAGAAGGTTTAACGGAGACGAGCGGGGCATGTTTTTTTACACAGAGGGTGATGTGGGCCTGGAACACTTTGCCAGGGGGGGTGGTGGAGGCAGATAGGCACATGAAAGTGCAGGGAATAGAGGGGTGTGAACCACGTACACACTGATGAGATCAATTTAACTTGGCATTATGTTCAGCACAACCATTGTGGGCCGAATGGCCCATTCCTGTGCTGTGCTGTTCCAACTCCACTCCATCTGATAGAAACATAGAAAATAGGTGCAGGAGGAGGCCATTCGGCCCTTCGAGCCAGCACCGCCGTTCATTGTGATCATGGCTGATCGTCCCCTATCAATAACCAGTGCCTGCCTTCTCCCCATATCCCTTGACTGCACTAGCCCCTAGAGCTAGTGGAGTCTCTATCTAACTCTCTCTTAAATCCATTCAGTGATTTGGCCTCCACTGCCCTCTGTGGCAGGGAATTCCATTAATTCACAACTCTCTGGGTGAAAAAGTTTGTTCTCACCTCAGTCTTAAATGACCTCCCCTTTATTCTAAGACTGTGGCCCCTGGTTCTGGAACTGGATGTAATTTACATTGTGGGATAGTCTCCTGAAAAGAAAGTACAACTCTCATTTACACACCACCCTTCTGTTCAGTTCTTCTTCCAATGTGCCTCGGAGCTGATTAATTACATATGAAGTCTAACGAGTGTTATTACTGCCAGCCGTGCCCACCTCAGGATATCGCTCTGCCTGCTCTTGAATTTCCGCTCAGCGAGATTGCCATCAAAAGCCCGCCAGATCTGTAGCTAACAAAGAGAGAACAGCTCTCCACTGTCACCAGAAGTCCACCCCTTTCCATTCCAGGCTGCATCGGGACAAAGCCATTATTTGAAGCGTACATATTTTCTCATTAAAAGGGATATTGAGAGTTTTTTCAGTTTACAATTATTCTTAGCTCTGATTCACTCGAAGGTTTATAGACTTTAGTCACCATGTGGAAACAGGCCCTTCGGCCCACCGAGTCTGCGTCGACCAGCGATTGCTCTGTACACTACACACCAGGGTAAATGTATAATTTTTTTGCCAAACCCAATTAACCTACAAACCTGCACGTATTTGGAGTGTGGGAGGAAACCGCAGCACCCGGGGAAAACCCACTCGCGTGTAGGATAGTGTTCGTGTACGGGGAGATCGCTGGTCAGCGCGGACTCAGTGGGTCGATGGGCCTATTCCCGCGATGTATCTCTAACGTCACCCAGATATGCAGGGAATGGAGGAATATGGATGATGCACCGGCAGATAAGAGTTGGTCTTGACATCGTGTTTGGGACCAGGCATTGTGGACGAATGGGCCTGTTCCTTTGCTGTACTGTTCTCACAGGTTATAGGAGTAGAATTAGGCCATTCGGCCCATCGAGTCTACTCCACCATTCAATCATGGCCGATCTCTGCCTCATTTCCCTGCCCTCTCCCCATAACCCTGGACATCCGTTCTAATCAAGAATTTGTCTATCTCTGCCTTAAAAATATCCACTGACTTGGCCTCCACAGCCCTCAGTGGCAATGAGTTCCACAGATTAACTACCCTCTGACCAAAGGCTCGTTCTACGTTCCGTGCTAATAAACCGAACATAAACTTGTCTATGCTCCAAGTTGATAAGCCGGAGCACTGCTAAATGTCACCTTTGCCACGGCAGAATGGAGACTCCAAACATTGCTTTGCCGATGGTCCTCAAGGATGCAACTTAGAAGAAAGTGCAGGTTAATCCCTTGCCAGCAAACTGTGTGAGAGTTGAGTTCAGTAAATTAATGCTGGCCATGCTCCCGATAGCCTCCAGCTAACTACAGATAGGAATGTAAGATCTCCTCAGCAAGCCATGCCAAACTTGTCAGGCTATCTCTAGAGGGTTCCCGGCCTGTGTTATGTAAACACACCACGCTCTTATCAAAACATAAAAAGGAAGAGCTGATTCCCTCATGAAAGGACTGTTTCCCTGTGCTTCCCACCATTATAGCAGTCAATGCGTTTAGTAACTACAATCAAGAGAAGCTCTGACACAGTCCCATTATTATTCAGCGCAGGGTCTTGAATGCCAACAGTGGCCATGGCTGACTTCAGCAAAGTGTACATGACAGGAGGCTCTGGCACACTTTTCAGGTAGTTTCCAGCATTTTGTGGAGTTTGGGAGTTCTTTCCAGAGGGCGAAACAGCGGGTGTGCAGGGAGAAACTAGCAGATGCTGGTTTAAACTGAAGATTAAGACACAAAATGCTGGAGCAACTCAGCGGGACAGGCGGCATCTCTGGAGAGAAGGGATGGGCGACGTTTCGGGTCGAGGTCCTTCTTCAGACTGCTTTAGACAGCGGGTGTGGCGGGCGGAGAGTTGGAGTTTGGATTTAACGGCTGTAGGAATTTGTGATTGGATTGCGATTTGGCCTTCTAGCAGTAGTGTGGAAGGCAAAAATAAAAGGCAAAAGGGCAAAACAACCTCCAAGGGCCAAAGGCTTGCTTTTTCTATGGAGAGCTTCAAGACATCCCAAATGGGGGAGATAGTGATCTTGTAACACACTCCTTGTTTTAGCGTCGGGAGCGCAGCGGTCAATTTACACACAGCAGTACACCATTGATTACCAGCCTTGGGCTACTGAGCACATGTGGGGCTTTTTTAATGTTGGTAGTTAGATAGTTTAGTTTATTGTCACGTGTACTGAGGCACAGTGAAAAGCTTTTTTGTTGCGTGCTAACCCGTCAGCGGAAAGACTATACATGATTACAATCGAGCCGTCCAGAGATACAGGATAAAGGGAATAATGCAAATAACCTTTAGTACAAGATAGTCCAGTCAAAGATCAAAGGTGATGCAGCAGTTGGTTTGCTGCCTTACAACGCCAGACACCAGGGTTCAATCCCCACTACGGGTGCTGTCTGTAACGGAGTTTCTACCTTCCCCCCGTGACCTGCGTGGGTTTTCTCCGGGATCTCCGGTTTCCTCCCACACTCCAAAGACGTGCATGTCTTCAGGCAGATTGGCTTGGTACAAATGTAAATTGTCCCTATTGTGTGAGTGTACGGGGTGATCGCTGGTCGGCGCGGGCTCGGTCGGCCGAAAGACCCGTGTCCGTCCGCGCTGGGTCTCTAAACTAAACTAAAGGTCAACGAGGACAGATGCAAACATGCTGGAGGAACTCAGCGGCTCGGGCAGCATCTCTGGGGCAAAGAAATAGGTGACGTTTTGGGTCGAGACCCTTCTTCAGGCTGAGAGTCAGGGGGAAAGGGGAACGAGAGATATAGACGGTACTTAGGAGAAATGAATGGAATATATGCAGAGAGCATTGGTAATGAGGATGTGGTTGATAATTATGTCCCTTTATATGGCTGAGAGGATTTTCTTTAGAGACCGATTGATTTTCCGGTGCACTGGATCTTTAATGAGACATCCAAATCAATGAACGATTTTTACTTCTGCCTCTCTATCCAACCGGTGATCCCGCCATCTCGTGTTAGTGTTCAGGGTACTGTAACTACCCAAAGTTTCTCCGAGCCCATGGGGACTGCGGTCTGAGGATGGGTCCCGACTCGAAACGCCACCTATTCTTTAATCTCCGGAGATGTGCATAAAATCAGCGAGGAATAGATCGGGTAGACGCACTTGCCCAGAGTAGGGCAGAGTCTCTTGCCCAGAGTAGGGCAGAGTCTCTTGCCCAGAGTAGGGCAGAGACTCTTGCCCAGAGTAGGGCAGAGTCTCTTGCCCAGAGTAGGGCAGAGTCTCTTGCCCAGAGTAGGGCAGAGTCTCTTGCCCAGTGTAGGGCAGAGTCTCTTGCCCAGAGTAGGGCAGTGGAGAACCAGAAGGCATAGGTTTAGGGTGACGGAGGAAAGATTTAACAAGCACCTGAGGGGTAACTTCTTCACACAAAGGGTAGTAGGTTATGGAAACATTTATAGACAGGTACATGGATAGGACAGAGTACAGGGATATGGACCAAGTGCAAGCAGGTGGGACCAGTGTAGGTGGGACATGTTGGTCGGTGTGGGCAAGTTGGGCCTGTTCCCTCACTGTATCACTCTATGAGATGCTGCCTGACCGGCTGGGTTACTCCAGCACTCTGCTCCTATCTTTCATGCACACCTCTGATGGGTGTTCCAATCACACATAGTGACTGTTCCCAGTGACTTCTACTGAGTCCCAGTGAAGCAATGTTGCCATCTCAATATTCTCAACCTTGAGTTCAATTTATTCCATAGATCACTCCCTCGTCTGTCCCGAAATCTCCCCGTGCTCAAATGTAATGCCTCTCCATTGAAGACCCTGACCAAATCCAAAATTCCCTTCCCATTCTCTTCACCCATTTCCCCTTCCATTCCACTGTTCCTGAGAACCTATCTCTCTGATGCTTCTGTTAATGCTGTAATCACTATTACATTTCGATTGATAACACTCTTATGAACATAGTCCGATGTTCCGTTTCAGTAACAATGCGCACAAATACTAGCTGTGGTTGTTGTTAAAATGGAGGCAGCTTCTGCTTTTATCTCTGGCCTAGGATCCAACCATCTGCCTATCAGGCCCCTTCCTCTCGCCTACGTTCACCTCTTGTCTGGCCCGCTCTGTCCAACTTCTCCCCCCTCCAGAAAAAATCGCCTAAGTGGGACAGGCCCTTTACAAAGTTACATATGTTTAAGTTGAGAGAGGAAAACTTCAAAGAGGTTCACAGAATATTTTGTCCCACATATTTTAGAACAGGGTGGCACGGTGGAGCACGGGTAGAGTTTCTGCCTCACAGTGCCACAGATCCGGGTTCGATGCTGACTACGGATACTTGTCCTTACGGAGTTTGTACATTCTCCATGGGACATGGTGGGTTTATCCGGGTACTCCGGTTTCCTCTCACATTCCAAAGATGTGCAGGTTTGTAGGTTAATTGGCTTCTATAAATTGTCTCTGGTGTGTAGGATGGAACTAGTGTACCGGGTGGGCGCTGGTCAGTGCGGAGTTGGTGGGCCAAAGGCCTGTTTCCGCGCTGTATCTCCAAAGACTAATACTAAAACATAGAATGGTGCTTCTATGGAACAAGCGGCCAGATGAAGTGTTAAGAGGGAACAATTATAACATTTAAAAGACATTCCATGGACAGGAAAGTTTTGAAGAAATAGGGGTTCGGAGTAGACAAGTTGGAACTAGCTTGATTAGGCAATGTGGTCAGAATGAACAAGTGGGGCTGAAGGGCCTGTCTCCTTGCGTTATTCCTCTGACTCTATGAAGCAATGTTCCTTTTTCAAGTCAGTGCTTCATGTTATTATTTCTCTGCATAATTTTCCACGGAGTGCGGGGAAGAGAAGTTTTAAAACATTTTATTCCTTATTTACTTCTGAAATTAAACTTTTAACAATGTCCCAGTGGTGTGCCATTGCAGTCATCTTTAAGCGCTCTGCTTGGTGTAGGTTGAGGCTGGCCCCGAATACACAATTACGGCTGGAGCTACTGATGACAAAGGGAAAATGCCTTCCCCTGGTTCTATCGTTCATCATCTCACTCACAGAGAGAGAGAAAAAAGCACATCAAAGTTTCATGAAGGAAGTCAATGAAAAACATTTGCAAACCAAAGCTGAGGTGAGCTATCAATGAGCCACTGCTGTGGTCCACTCAAACCCTTCAAAAGCCTGGTTATGCAGAGGCCTCAATGCCCTTTGTCACGTACCCTGAATACCAACACAGTCCAGCTACAGTTTCAACTAAACACAAAGCGCTGGAATAACTCAGCAGGTTGGGCAGCACAGTGCCTTACAGCGCCAGAGACCCGGGTTCGATCCTGACTACGGGTGCTGTCTGTACAGAGTTGGTACGTTCGCCCCTTGACCGGCGAGGGTTTTTCTCCGAGATCTTCCGTTCCCTCCAACGCTCCAAAGACGCATAGGTTTGTAGATTAATTGGCTTTGGTAACAATTGTAAATTATCCTTAGTGTGTAGGATAGTGCTAGTGTACGGGGCGATCACTGGGGAGCGAGGGCTCGGTGGGCTGAAGGGCCTGTTTCTCCACTCTGTCTCTAAACTAAACTAAACTAAACACAAAGTGCTGGAATAACTCAGCAGGGTAGGCAGCATGTGTGGGGAGAATGTGTAGGAAGGAACCGCAGATGCTGGTTCACACCAAAGATGGACACAAAATGCCGGAGTGACTAAGTGGGAGTGACAGCATCTCTGGAGAGAAGGAATGGGTGATGTTTTCCTTCTTCTGTCTAAGGGTCTCGACCTGAAACGTCACCCATTCCTTCTCTCCAGAGATGCTGCCCGTCCCGCTGAGTTACTCCAGCATTTTGTGTCTATCTTCTGTGGAGAGCCAATTATTTTACAGAGGTTCTGTATTAAAAGGATATCATCCTCAAAGATGCAGATAGTTAGTTTAGTTTAGTTTAGAGATACAACATGGAAACAGGCCCTTCGGCCCCCCCCCGAGCCAGCACCAAGCAGCGATCCCCACACACTAACACTATCCTACACACACAAGGGACTAGTTATAATAATACAAAGCCAATTAACCTACAAACCTGCACGTCTTTGGAGTGTGGGGAGGAAATCGGAGCTCCCAGGGTGGACTTATACAGACAAGCGCCCATGGTCAGGATCGAACCCGGGTCTCTGGCGCTGGAATGCAGCAACTCTACCACTGCGCCACTGTGTCGCCTGAATGGGTAGACTATATATCAGGTCGAGACCCGAATTCTCCAATTTTAAGTAACGTCCCCCTCTCTTTCCTGTGCCACTCTCCCCAATGCTGGTATGCACCCTCTTCCCCTACTCTTCCCCCACGCCCCCTGTCCCCCTCCACCTATGTCCTTCTCTCTGGCTTTACATTTCACTCCTCTTGTCGCCTTATCTGACACCCTTTGCCTCAAAGAAACATAGAAAATAGGTGCAAGAGGCCATTCGGCCCGAGCCAGCACTGCCATTCATTGTGATCATGGCTGATCGTCCCCAATCAATAACTCGTGTCTGCCTCCTCCCCATATCCTTTGATTCCAGTATCGCCTAGAGCTCTATCTAATTCTCTCTTAAATCCATCCAGTGATTTGGCCTCCACTGCCCTCTGTGGCAGGAAATTCCACAAATTCACAACTCTCCGGGTGAAAAAGTTTTTTCTCACCTCAGTCTTAAATGGCCTCCCCTTTATTCTAAGACTGTGGCCCCTGGTTCTAGACTCGCCCAACATTGGTAACATTTTTCCTGCATCTAGCTTGTCCAGTCCTTTTATTATGTTATATGTTTCTATAAGATTCCCCCTCATCCTTCTAAACTCTAGTGAATACAAGCCTAGTCTTTTCAATCTTTCCTCATATTGACAGTCCCGCCATCCCAGGGATCAATCTCGTGAACCTACGCTGCACTGCCTCAATCACAAGGATGTCCTTCCTCAAATTAGGAGACCAAAACTGTACACAATACTCCAGATGTGGTCTCACCAGAGCCCTATACAGCTGCAGAAGCCCTATACGACTCCTTTTCCTCTCTAGACTTTACCCACCAATCTGCCAACCAACCCCTCCCCCCCACCTTCCTGCATCCACTTATCACTCTGAAGAAAGGATCTCGACCCAAAACGCTGCCTATTCATTTTCTCCAGAGATGCTGTCTGACCTGTTGAGTTACTCCAGCCTTTTGTGTCGATCTTCCACCTTTCACTTGCCAGTCTTTGCCTCCATCACACTTCTTCCCAAGCTTTCTCTCCCCTGCTCTCATCAGTCTGCAGTAGGGTCCCGACTCGAAACATCGCCTGTCCATTTTCTCCACAGATTCTGCCTGACCATAAAGTGAGTAACTCCATCATACTGTGCTTTTGCTGAGTGTGGAGACAGGCCGTCTGGCCGAACTTGCCCGCACCGACCAACATGCCCCTTCTACACTAGACCCACCTGCCCGCATTTGGCCCATATCCCTCTAAACCTTGTACCTGTCCAAATGTCTTTTAAGTGTTGCTATGGTGCCTGCCTCAAATACCTCCTCTGGCAACTTGTTCCATACACCAACCGCCTTTAGTGTGAAAAAGGTTGTCCTGCTCCTGTTAAACCTTTCACCTCTCACCTTAATCCAACGTCCGTCCTCTGGTTCTTAGTTATACCTCCACGTGTTTCTGTGTTATGGGCCAGTAAAGCTGCAGCAAGTAAGGAAATCATTGTTCCATTGCCAGTACATATGACAATTAAATGCTCTTGATTCTTGAAAAGAGAGAATACAGACCTGTAGTGTGAAAACCTAAATACAAATTTAAAGGGCCTGTCCCACTTCTGCGTCATTTGCGTGTCACGCAGATGGCGCGTAAAGATTTTGTACATCGTAACATCCTGGGGCGCCACGCGCAACCACGCGTCACTGCCTATGTCACCACGCACCATGCGCGCGTATTGCCCACCATGTGCGCATCACGTGCGCGTCTTGACGCGTAAATGATATAGCGTAAATTACGCGCAAATGACGCCCATGCCCGTAAGTGTGACGGAGCGCATTGCAAACAGCCGCTTCTGAGTTTCCATTTACTTGTACAAATAACAAGTTCTGTTTTGTTTTCCACAGATGCGGCCGGTCATTTAGACTTTAGAGATACAGCGTGGAAACAGGCCCTTCGGCCCACCGACTCAGCACCAACCAGCGATCCCTACACAGACACTATCCTGCTCACACTGGAGACGATTTACACATATACCAGGCCAATTAACCCACAAACCTGTACGTCTTTGGAGTGTGGGAGGAAACCGAAGATCTCAGAGATTCCGGAGAAAAACCCACCCAAAACAAACTCCGTACAGGCAGCACTCGTAGTCAGAATCAAACCTGGGTCTCTGGCGCTGCAAGCGTTGTAAGGCAGCAATTCGGGGGGGGGGGGGGGGGGTTGTGGGGGGCGGGAGGGGGTTTTGGGGATGGGGGGGTTGTGGGGGCGGGGTTGTGTGGGAGGGGAGGAGTGTGGGCGGCGGGATGTGTGGGGTGGTGTGTGGGGGGTGTGTGTGTGGGGGTGGGTGGATGTGTGTGGGTGGGGGGTGGGTGAGGGTAGGGGGGCTTGTGGGGGGGAGGGGTGGAGTGGGTGGGGGGGGTTGTGTGGGCGGGGGGGGAGTGAGCTCGGAGAAATGACGGGGGAAGAGCCATGGGGGAGAGGGGGGATCACGGTGGGGGAGGAGGAAGCAGCGAGGGGGACCAGAGGGGTAGTGGCTGGAATTTGCGGAGCGATGGGGACTCACAGCGGGGATCAGAGTCTTCGCTTTCCTTTTGGCGACATCAGCGACATCTACGACTCCGGGCTAGGCTGTGTCTCCGACGCTGGGCTGCTCGGCGCTGGGCTGTTCGTGGCCAGGCTGGACTGCTTCGGGTTCCTCCGAAAGTCCGGTTGGAAACCTCCGCCGGCCATCCTCAGCTCCAGTGAAGACACGATGGCGCAGGAAGGGGCGGACCATCCCGGGGAGTGACAGGGGAAGAGACTAATCCACGCGGCGGTGACTGGCAGAAGAGATCAACCTGCGCATGCGCGGTTTGTAAGATTTTTAAGCCGCGCTAACTTTTACCACATTCAACTGATTGGAACAAACCTTGTTCGCAGCAGAGGAGACCGGTGAGAGAACTGGTGAAAAATCGTAGCGCTATCGTGAACCGTTTTTGCGCAAATAGAAAGACCGCCAAACCTGAAGATAACAAGGTCAGAGTTTTAGTTATGTATAGATAAATGTGATATTTCCACTTTTGTGGCAAGAACAAGAAGGCTGATTATTATCTGAATGGTGTCAGATTAGGAAAAGCAACGCGACCTGGGTGACCTTGTACATCAGTCACTGAAAGAAACCTGCAGGTTCAGCAGGCAGTGAAGAAAGCAAATGGCATGTTGGCCTCCATAGCAAGAGGATTTGAGTTTTAGAGCAAGGAGGTCCTACTGCAGTTGTACAGGGGCCTGGAGACCACACCTGGAGTATTGTGTGCAGTTTTGGTTTCCTTATTTGAGGAAGGGCATTCTTGCTATTTAGGGAGTACAGCGTAGGTTCAT
Source organism: Okamejei kenojei (assembly GCA_035221665.1). Lineage (NCBI taxonomy): Eukaryota > Metazoa > Chordata > Chondrichthyes > Rajiformes > Rajidae > Okamejei > Okamejei kenojei. The sequence goes on from CM069158.1 coordinate 5,916,447, forward strand.
CAGGTTAATTCCCAGGATGGCGGGACTGACGTATGATGAATGATTGGGCTTGTTTTCACTGGAATTTAGACGGATGGGAGGGGATTTTATAGAAACATATAAAATTCTTAAGGGATTGGACAGGCTAGATTCAGGAAAAATGTTCCCGGTTGGGGGAGTCCAGAACCAGGGGTCACTGTTTAAGAAGCCATTTAGGACTGAGATGAGGAAAAACGTTTTCACCCAGAGACTTGTGAATCTGTGGAATTCTGTGGAATTCTCTACCACAGAAGGCAGTGGAGGCCATTTCACTGGAAGTTAGATTTAGTTCTTAGGGTTAAGAACTGATATGCGGAAAAAGGCTCTTATGGCTAACGGAATCAAGGGATATGGGGAGAAAGCAGGAATGGGCTACTGATTTCGGATGATCAGCCATGATCACATTGAATGGCCTACTGCTATTTTCTCTGAATCTATGTGATGTTTCAGGTCGAGTCTCTTCTTCAGACTGAGAGTCAAGGGAGAGGGAGGCCATGTCCGGCAATAGGAGACATTTTCCAAAACAGTGTTCAACAGAATATATTCCTGCACGCTTTGGCTCTCGAACATTGCCACAATTAGCCTTCAGTGAAAACAATTGTGATTCAAATGTTTGTAGGTTCATTGACCTTTGTAAATTGCCTCTAGTGTGTAAGGAGTGGATGAGAAAGTGGATTAACGCTGAACTGCTGTAAACGGGTGATCGATGGTCGGGGTGAACCCGGAGGGCCTGTTTCCATGCTGTGTTTCCAAACTAAAGGCAACTCAACAGCAGAACTGGAACAAAGAACAGCACGGTAGCACAGTGGTCGATCTGCTGCCTTGACGCGCCAGAGACCTCAGATGCTGTCTGTGTGGAGTTTGCACGTCCACCCCCTGAACACGCGGGATTTCTCCGGGTGCTCCGGTTTCCTCCCACATCACAAAGACATGTAAAATTGCCTCTAGCGTGGAGGATAGAACTTGTGCACTGGGATTGCCGGTCTGCGTGGACTGAGTGGGCCAAAGGGCCTCTTTGCACGCTGTATCTCTAAACTAAAACAAACTAAATACGGTAATAAAGTTCACCTTTATTAATTAATGCAAGTGGGATAGGAAGGAGAGAATAGCAAAACATGCCTCAAACGCTCTCCTCCATCATAGTCTTCTTCCTTCTCAGCTGGTCGAAGGGCTGCCCCAGATTCGATCCTGTCTTTGGGTGCTGCCTGTGTGGAGTTTGCACGCTCTCCCTGTGACCACGTGGGATGCCTGCGGGTGCCCTGGCTAACGAACGTACAGGTTTAGTGGATTAATTGTAAATTACCCGTGGTGTGCAGGGATTGGATGAGAAAGGAAGAGAATACAGAACTTTGTGTTAAAGAAGGAACTGCAGATGCTGGAGAATCGAGGGTACACAAAAGGCTGGAGAAACTCAGCGGGTGCAGCAGCATCGAAGGAGCGAAGGAGATATTTCGGGTCGAGACCCTTCTTCAGGATACAGAATACAGAACTAGCCTGATCGGGTGATCGCTGGTCGGTGCGACCTGTTTCCGTGCTGTATCTCTAAATACAAAATAACTCTCCCCGACACCAGCAAACCGTGCCTGCTCCAAAGTCCAATCTTGCTCTCAGTGCTTATGAAATAAAGTTGGCAAGCTACGTTAAGGAAATGTACAGTAGGTCGTAAAGAGTGGTGGAATGATGATGGGAGCGCAGCGTGCTGCTGACTGTAGGGTGAGGTGTGAACTGAGGTAGAGGGCACGCCGCTGGGTTGGCAATTAATGTTTTTGTGACTAATCTCCATAAAAAAGGACGGGCGGTGCCAATATTGTGTAAAATACAGGTTGGAATAAACACTCTGACAAGGGGAGTGTTCAGGAGTTTAGCACTCTTGAAAGTGGACAAATTGCCAGGCCCAATGAATGAAGTATATTGCAGTCTGTTAACTGAAATAAAGAGGAAACTGCAGAGGCTCAAACTACATTTTTGTAAGAAAGACTACGGGAGTGGTGCCAAGCGAGCAGGGAAATGCTGAAGCAGTACTGCAGTTTAAAATGAGAAGGGCAAATAAACGGAGTAATTTACAGGCCAGTTATCTTAACTGCACTGATGAACGAGTTCTTAGAACGTAAAACTGTGCAGCGCAGAAACAGACCCGGCACAATGCGGTGGCATGGTGGCGCAGCGGCAGAGTTGCTACCTCACAGCGCCGGAGACCTGGGTTCGATCCTGACCATGGGTGCTGCGGGCAACTGCTAAAGACCTGCACGGGAAGGTAGACGCACTCGCTCCCCACGAGTCTCAATAGTGTCACATAAACAGCGTATTTTCCTGTATAGAAAGAAGGAACTGCAGACAAAATATGTAAGAAGGAACTGCAGGAGCTGGCTTACACAAAAGATAGACACAAAGTGCTGGAGTGAGTCAGCGGGTCAGGCAGCATCACTGGAGAAAAAGGAATCGGTGACGTTTCGGGTCCCAACCTTTTCTTTCTGAGATGCTGCCTGGCCCGTCGGGTCTTTGAGTATGTTGCTGCTTTCCCGAGACCGTGTGAAGTGTAGATGGAGTCAATAGACAATAGACAATAGACAATAGGTGCAGGAGTAGGCCATTCGGCCCTTCGAGCCAGCACCGCCATTCAATGTGATCATGGCTGATCATCCCCAATCAGTACCCCGTTCCTGCCTTCTCCCCATATCCCCTGACTCCTCTATCTTTAAGAGCCCTATGTAGCTCTCTCTTGAAAGCATCCAGAGAACCCGCCTCCACCGCCCTCTGTGGCAGAGAATTCCACAGACTCACCACTCTCTGTGAGAAAAAGTGTTTCCTCGTCTCCGTTCTAAATGGCTTACTCCTTATTCTTAAACTGTGGCCCCTCTCGGGCAGATGGGGCTCGTCAGCCTGGGAAGGCCGTCCATCTAGGAGAGGGAAAACTCTGATTTAAAACCTCCACTGCCTTGTGGCCATATCCAGTCATGGAAAAGGCTCCAGGAGTAAACCTCAAGAAAATCCGGAGCCGGAGCCCCTAAGGCAGTTTGTCGTTGTCTACAACCTCGCTCTGGCAGCTCCTGCGACGGCGCTGGTGCCAAACTGTAACGGCCCAGCTGTTCCTTTGGATCGATCAGCGACGTGGAGAGGGGGGGACGTGCTGCATGGGCAACAGCCTGTCCTCCATATGACATCGCCCAGGCCTGCATCACCCATGGTCAATCAGGACCAAGGGGTGCCTACTACTATGGAATCTGCCCTGTGACCTCGTGGGTTTTCTCCGGGTGCTCCGGTTTCCTCCCACACTCCAAAGACGTACAAGTTTGTAACAAAAAGTGTTAATGTACGGGGATCGCTGGTTAGCGCAGACTCACTGGGTCAAAGGGCCCATTTCCACACTGTATCTCACTAAACGTCTAAAGGTCCTTCAGTCCACAGTTTACTCATTAAACAAATATCCCCTGCCTGATGTTGATTCCTATACCCCTCCATTCCCTGTACATTCATGTGTCCATCTAAAAGCCTCCTAAACGCAACTATCACATCTGCTTCCATCACCACCATTGGCAGTGTGTTCCAGTCACCTACCATTGTGTAACAAACTGGCTCCACACATCGCCTTTAAACATCCCC
>CM069158.1:5922564-6042564 GCA_035221665.1 Okamejei kenojei
AGCATCGTCAGAGCCCCACACCACCCTGGCCACACACTCATTTCAGGATAGGAGCAGAATTAGGCCATTCGGCCCATCAAGTCTACTCCACCATTCAATCATGGCTGAAATGAGGACTCATCTCACTCCTGCCAACGGGATGCAGGTATAGGATCCTGAAAACTGTCATGTCCAGGTTCAGGAGCAGCTTCTTCCCAACAACCATCAGGGTATAAAACACTACAATAACCCCTAAATAAGCACATTGACTTGGTGGCATTAGAGTTGTCCTTGCACTATTATGGCTTGTTTGTTTGTTATACTCGTTCACACTCGTACACACTAGTTTTATCCTACACACTAGGGACAATTCACAGAAGCCAATTAACCTGCAAGCCTGCAGGTCTTTGGAATATGGGACGATACCGGAACACCCGGGAAAAACTCACGCAATCACAGGGAGAACGTACAAACTCCGCACAGACAGCAGCCATGGTCAGGATCGAACCCGGGTCTGTGGAGCTGTGAGGCCACAACCCCACCACTTACAATGCCGTACTTACAATGTCACCGGTGTTTATTGGATACTTTATATTTCATGCCTTACCTAACATTACAGAGGATTTAATCTGGTATAACTTTTAAACCCTTTAGTTCGCACCAATGCTGCTTCTTCCAAGACAAACTAGACAGACTGCCCAAGCATTCTAATTCCTCCATGCAACTCAAGATCCATTTCTTTACTCTGAAACCGTAAGTGCCGCTTGTCCAATTCCCTCCGCAGATGCTGCCGGACCCAGCTCTCCTTTCCTGTTGGTTTCACATCGTCTGTATTCTTCTGGTTAATTCTGGGCACTGTCTTGATTTCCCGGGAAAAAAAAAATCAGTTTCTCTTAATTCTGTCCATAATGGAGAATGGGAGAATAACGCAGGCTATTAGATATTTCGTTAACTTGCTCGTGGCAGTGAGCCAATGTGACCTCCGCATTGCCGTCCACTCTGCACAGTATTAGTAGCACCGTCTGGAATCTCCTTGGCACTGGGGCCACACTCTAGACCGTGACAACCTCAGTCAGTTGCAGAGAAAACTTTGCAATGAAACCCTCAAACTTAAAGCGTCCTACATAAATATAATGTGCAGGAAGGAACTGCAGATGCTGGTTTAAACCAAAGATAGGCACAAATAGCTGGAGTAACGCAACGGGTCAGGCAGCATCTCTGGAGAAAAGGAAAAGGTGACGTTTTGTGTCGAGACCCTTCTTCAGACTGGGAGTCGGGGGAAAAGGGAAATGAGAGATATAGACGGTGATGTGGAGACATAGAACAAATGAGTGAAAGATATGTAAAAAGGTAACGATGATAAAGGGAACAGGCCATTGTTGGTTGTGGCCTAGGTGAAAACCAGTTACAGACAATGAGACTCAACAAGACGGTTTTGAAGCTGGTACAACAGCTTGGGTGGGAGGGGGATGGAGAGCGCGGGGTTATTTGAAGTTAGAGAAATCCATATTCAAACCACTGGGTTGTAAGCTGCCCAAGCGAAATATGGGGTGATCCTCCAATTTGCGTTTGGCCGCAGTCTGACAATGGAGGAGGCCCAGGACAGAAAGACAAAAATATAATTGTCTCCAGTTCATTCTTCATCATAGAATCACAAGAAAGTCCACACAGTCCACTGTGTTTAGACTTGAGAGATTATCAGACTTTAGCGTAGAAACAGGCCCTTCGGCCCGACGAGTCTGCACCGACCAGCGATCATCCCGTACACCAGCACTATCCTACACACTACAATTTACAATTTTTACCAAAGTCAATTAACCTACAAACATGTGTAGGAAGCAGCTGCAGACGCCGGTTTATACCAAAGATTATCACAAGAATCAGACGAGTGATGAATAAAGGATCCGACCCGAAACATCACCAATTATTTTTCTCCAGAGATGCTGCCTGACCCGCAGAGTTACTCCAGCGCCTTGTGTCAACCTACAGACCTGTACGTCTTTCTAGTGTGGGAGGAAACCGGAGCACCTGGTGAAAACTCAGGCGGTGAGAGGGTTAACGTACAAACTCCGTACAGGCAGCACCCGCACTCAGGGTCGAACGCGGGTCTCTGGCGCCGTGAGGCAGCAACTCAAAAGACGTTCACGTTTGTAGGTTAGTTCATGTTCTGATGTGATAGTAGCAGAATTAGGCCATTCTGCCCATTCAATAATGGCTGATCGATCTCTCCCTCCTAACCCCATTCTCCTGACTTAGACAATAGACAGTAGACTTCTCTCCATAACCCCGGCACCTGTGCTAATCAAGAATCTCTGCCTTAAAAATATCAATTGAGGGCCTCCACAGCCTTCTGTGGCAATTAATTCCACAGATTCACCACCCTCTGACTAAAAAAATTCCTCCTCGTCTTCTTCCTAAAGGAACGTCTTTTTATTCTGAGGCTGTGAACTCTGGTCCTAGACTCTCCCACTAGTGGAAACATCCTCCCCACATCCAAGCCTTTCACTATTCGGTAAGTTTCATCGAGGTCATCCTTCTAAACTTCTAAAAGTTGGCATTGGTAAAGATTATAAATTGTCCCCGGTGTGTAGGATAGTGCTAGTGTGCGGCGACTCGGTCGGCCGATGGGCTGTGTCTGCGCTGTATCTGGACCTGGGTTCGAGGCTCTGACCTCGGGCTAAATAACCCAGCAGTTTCACAGCTGTCATCAGCACTCCCTCCGTCTGGCAGGCCCAGTGTACCACTGGCTCACAATCCCTTCCCACTGCAATAAAATGAATAGCCGTGACTGTTTTGACTCCTTGCCAAGAGCCATAAAAATTTATCAGGTGCAATTCCAGACAAGCATGAGACGTATAAAACGTTTTGAGAGCGACAGGATGTTTTAAATGACAAGGCCGCTGTGCCAGGTTTGGATGAAATACTCCTTCGCAATTTGGGAATTCTTACTTGCAGCCATGGAGTCAGAATCATTGAGTGTGGAAACAGGCCCACCTTGCCCCCGCCAACCCACATGCCCCACTGACACTGGTCCCACCTGCCTGCATTTGGCCCATATCCCTCTAAACCTCTCCTACCCATGTACCTGTCCAAATGTCTTTTAAACGATGCGATAGTCCCTGCCTCAACTACCTCCTCTGGCAGTTTGTTTCATACACCCACCATCCCGTGTGAAAAAATCCTTCCTCTTACCTTAAACCTATGTAACTCAGCAGGACAGGCAGCATCTCTGAGGAGATGGAACGTGTGTAACGTTTTGGGTCGAGAACTATGTACTTGAAAGTTCTCTCCAGAGATGCTGCCTGTCCCGCTGAGTTACTCCAGTATTTTGTGTCTATCTTCGATTTAAAGAAGCATCTGCAGTTCTTTCCTATACATTTACGATGGTGTGTTTGGTGCAGGCTCGGTGGGCCGCAGGGCCTGTTTCCACGCTGCATCTCTAACGTCTAAAGTATTTTCTTTAGTTTAGGTTTTTAATTTAGGGATGCAGCACGGAAACAGGCCCTTCGGCCCACCAAGTCCGCGCCGACCAGCGATCCCCATACACTAACACCATCCTACACACACTGGGGACAATTTACAATTTTCACCAAAGCCAATTAACCTACAATCCTGCACGTCTTTGGAGTGTGGGAGGTAGTGGAACACCCGGAGGTAGCAGAACACGTGCAAACTCCGTACAGGCAGCACCCGTGGTCGGGATGGAACTCGGGTCTCTGGCACTGAGAGGCAGTGACTCTGCCGCTGCGCCACCATTCTTCTCGGGCTTTGCATCGGATAATGTGCCAAGTTCCGTGACGGGCTATTTTAACACAGCTCTTGACCTGCTTAAAATAAAATAGGTTAATATTTGCAGTTGAAGAGCCCAGGAGGATTCCCTTCTATTCCCAGGATGTGCTCATCATTGGCTATGGTTACCTGCCACCACTGACCCGACTGTCTCCAACATCAGGCACTTAATGAAGGCTATAGTCGTGTATAAGCAAGACCAGGAGGCCGCATCAGCCTCCCTTCCCTCAGGGCCATTACTGAACTACTTGGATATTGCAACTACAATTATAAGAGCTCCTGTGGTCATTTTCTTGCAGAAAATCACAACACTGGCCTATTTGTCAAATCCCGTCCCCTCCACTTTCTCAAGGAAGGTCTGAACACTGGAAGAACAGGGGGTCAGGCAGCATCTGTGGAGGGAATGTGTAGGAAGGAACTGCAGATGCTGGTGGGCACCGAAGATAGACACAAAATGCTGGAGTAACTCAGCGGGACAAAATGCTGGAGTAACTCAGCAGGACGCTGTATCTCTAAACTAAACTAAACTAAAGGGCCAAAAGGCCGAGGGATTGCAGATTGAGTCTAATTCGGATAAAATGCCAAGTGATCCACCTTGATACGACACACCAAGGTGGGACAGATATGGTGGAGAGTGTATTTTAAATTTGCAAAATAAATTTAGATTTTAGAATAAAGAGACTTTAGAGATATAGTGCGGAAACAGGCCCTTCAGCCCAGTAAGCCCATGCTGACCATTGATCACGCGTACACAAGTTCTATCCTACACTCTGGGAACAATTTACAGAGGTCAATTAACCTGCAAATCTGCACGTCTTTGGGATGTGGGAGGAAACCGGAGCACCCGGAGAAAATTCTTGTGGTCGGAGGGAGAACGTACAAACTCAGTACAGGCAGCACCCGTAGTCAGGATCGAACCCGGGTCTCCGGCGTTACAAGGCGGCAACTCTACCGTTGAGCCACTCTGCCGCCAGACTCTATTTCAGATTTTCAGTATCTGCATGGATTATTTTTAAAGAAAGAAATGGGATGATAAGGTCATACAGGCATAAAGCATGGAAACAGGACCCTGGAGGATGAGGGGTGGTCTTATAGAGGTGAACAAAATCATGAGAGGAATAGATCGGGTCGATGCACAGAGTCTCTTGCCCAGAGTAGGGGAATCAAGGATCAGAGGAAATAGGTTTAAAGGGGGGGGGGGGGGAGAAGATTTAATAGGAACCTGAGGGGTAGCTTTTTTACACCAAAGGTGGTGGATGTATGGAATGAACTTCAGCCCAACTTGCCCATGCTGTCCAAAATATGCCATCTACACTAGTCCCACCTTTGGACCGTATCCCACTAAACGTCTCCTATCCATATCTTAAGGGTGTAAAAATAAATGTTTGAACGTAAAGGATTTCCCTCCTCATGTCCTCACTGAGTGTGAGATGCCTGATTGCATTATCCATACCCTTGACCTTCATGGCAGACACACGCAGTGTAATCCATTACTTAATAAGCTGTCAAGGGTTCGAATTCTTCTTGCCGGCATTGTTTTTGCAATAATTCCCACTTAAAAAAGCCATTTACTCGATAGCCACTGTGGTAAAAAGTGACCCCTTTCACTTACTGCTCCACTGCAGGCTGACTGCACACAGATCAGAGGTCGGCTGATTTGGAAGAGATGAGATTGACTTGAGATCGGCTGTCGGATCGGAGGCAAGGAAAGAGAATGCTAAAGAACCATAAAGCACGTTTACCAACTAAAGACACAAAGCGCAGGACTAACTCAGTGGGTCAGGCAGCATCTGTGGAGAAGAAGGGTCTCGACCCGAAACGTCGCCTATCTCCTTCGCTCCTTAGATGCTGCTGCACCCGCTGAGTTTCTCCAGCTTTTTGTGTACCCTCGATTCTCCAGCATCTGCAGTTCCTTCTTTAAAACAGCATCTGTGGAGAACCTGGATATGGAACTCAGGAGGTCAGGCAACATCACTACAAACATAGAAACATGGGAAATAGGTGCAGGAGTAGGCCATTCAGCCCCTCGAGCCAGCACCGCCATTCAATGTGATCATGGCTGATCATCCAGAATCAGTACCCCATTCCTGCTTTCTCCCCATATCCCTTGATTCCATTAGCCTTAAGAGCTATATCCAACTCTCTCTTGAGTTGGATACAGCTCAAGGTGAATTGGCCTCCCCTGCCTCCTGTGGCAGAGAATTCCACAGATTCACAACTCTCTGGGTGAAAAGGTTTCTCCTCATCTCAGACCTAAATGGCCTACCCCTTATTCTTAAACTGTGACCCCTGGTTCTGGATTCCCCCAACATCAGGAACATTTTTCCTGCATCCGGAACATGGATAGGAGACAATTTGGGTCAAGACACTTCTTCTAAAGAAGGGTCATGACCCGAAACTTCACCTATCCATAAACTTATTTTTTAATGCTAACATGCACCCACCATTTGGTGGTCAATTGGTTCATAGGGTGAAACAGCATGGAAACAGGCCCTTTGGCCCAACATGGCCACACCGACCAACATGTCCCATCTATACTAGTTCCACCTGCCCCGCATGGCTCACATCCCTCTAAACATGTCCTATCCATGTACCTGCCCAAATGTAATGATAGTACCCGCCTCAACTACCTGCTCCGGCAGCTTGTTCCATACACCCACCACCCTTTGTGTAAAAAGGTGACCCATATTAAATCTTTCCCCCCTCACCTTAAACGTATGTCCTCTGGTTCTCCATTCTGCAGTCTTTGCCAGTCTTTGCAAGGGCCAGATAGTGTACAGGACAGACCCACAAAGCATAAACTAACTAAATAAACAATCAAATGGCCTACATCGCCATCCTCTGCTAAACGGATTGCAATCCGTGCAGCCTCTGGAATAACATGGGAACAGGGCCAGTACTGGGTTAACCGAGGGTTAGCAGCAGGAGAGCTGCCTCACAGCACCAGACACCCAGGTTCGATCGTGGCCTCTGGTGCTGTCTGAGTGGAGTTTGCACGTTCTCCCTGTGACTCACGCGGGTTTTCTCCGGGTGCTCTGGTTTCCTCCCACATCCCAAAGACGTGCAGGTTTGTAGATTGCCCCTAGTGGATATGAAAGTGGGGTAACATAGAACTAATGTGTCGGGGTGATCGATGGTTGGCTTGGACTCTGCGGGCCGAAGGGCCTGTTTCTACACTCTTTCTCTAGTTTAGTTTACTTTAGAGATACAGCACGGTAACAGACCATTCGGCCCATTAAGTCCGCGCCGTCAGGCGATCCCCGTACACTAACACTATCATACACACTAGGTACAAACTACAATGCTTATTGTAGCCAATTATCCTGCAAGCCTGCGCGTCTTTGGAACGTGGGAGGAGAGTGGAGCACTACGACCTCTGGTTCTCGATTCCCTAGTTTTGGCATTTATTCAAACTAATCGTCTCATGAGTTTGTACACGCCTTGCATAGGATATTGCCTGCGGTTCTGGTCTCCCCATTGCAGTAGTGTGTGGAGACTTTGGCGAGAGTGCAGAAGAGTTTTGCTAGACTGCTAGCTGTCCAGGCCCCACCTGGAGTACGGTGAGCAAACGTGGGCCCCTTATTCGAGGAGGGATGTGCCGGCTCTGGAGAGGGTCCAGAGGAGGTTTACAAGAATGATCCCAGGAATGAGTGGGTTAGTACATGATGAGCGTTTAACAGCACTGGGCCTCTACTCGCTGGAGTTTACAAGGTTGAGGGGCGACCTCATTGAAACTTACAGAATAATGAAAGGCATGGATAGTGTGGATGTGGAAAGGATGTTTCCACTGGTGGGAGAGTCTAGGACCAGAGAGCATAGCCTCAGAATTAAAGGGCGTTCTTTTAGGAATGAGGTAAGGAGGAACTTCTTTAGTCAGAGGGTAGTTAATCTGTGGAACTCTTTGCTACAGAGGACTGTGGAGGCCATCAGTGAATATTTTGAAGGCAGAGATAGACAAATTCCTGATTGGAACAAGTGTCAAGGGTTATGGGGAGAAGGCAAGAAAATGGGATTAGGAGGCAGAGATCAGCCATGATTGAATGGCAGAGTAGTCTTGATGGGCCGAATGGCCTAATTCTATTACTATAACGTGAACTTTAGAACTGCTGGGTGGATTAGTGAGTTAGACAGGTAGGACTGGTGTGGATGGGACAGATTGGCAGGTGTGGGCAAGATGGGCCGAAGGGCCTGTTTCCACGCTGTGTGACTCAATGACTATAACTCTAAATGCAGCTTATTTTGCAAAGTTTTGTAAATAAACCACATGAGTGCTGCAACATACTGAAAGTAAATCCTGACATTAAGCAATTTGTGAAAAGGGAATGACGAGGAGTATTGAAGGAATGCTCCGATGATCTTGTGCTAAAACACAATGTGCCGGAGTAGGCAGCGGGTCAGGCAGCGTCTCTGGAGGACACGGACATGTGACGTTTCAGCTTGGGACTCCACATTATCTTCTGCCAATGATAATGGTAAGGGCCTTAGCCCCTCAGCTGCAAGTACTGAACGTCTCCTGTTAACTATTTTCTGGCTCTTTCTCTCTTGGCTGGGAAATATGTCCGGGTCCACCACCGATGGTCCACCACCGATGGTCCGGCGCCTCATTTTATCCGGACACAATTACGAGAATGCACTTGAAATCCCCCCTTCCACCTGGAAGTCCTCCCGAAAATGTCCCAACCTCATTCTACAGGCCGGTATCTTGGCTCCTCGGCTGCCTTGGCAGACCTTTCTGGTTCGTTGGATTCCCATGGATATCCGTGACCTATGTCAGTCCGGCAAAACGGATCATCCGGAAAGGCTCTGGGACCAAGGGTGCCGGAAAACTGGAGGTGGACCTGTATTTGTGTCCTGGATCAACTTTGGTGTTATCGTGTGAGGAACTGCAGATCGAAGATAGACACAAATAGCTGGAGTAACTCAGCGGGACAGGCAGCATCTCTGGAGAGAAGGAATGGGTGATGTTTCGGGTGGAGATCCTACTTCACACTGGTTTGGGTGTTGAGGGGCGGTGGGGACTTTGACAGACGGGCCATCGACACTAGCCTGCTGAAACTCCCCCATTGCTGCAAAATACACTCGCAATTAATATCTTTGCCGTTCATTCCGGCGAGTTGCAACCAGGAACATCTGGACGGCAACCAGGAACATCTGTGTCAACACAGATTACCCACACACGAGTGTGGCATGCGCTCGCTCACAGCTCAACCCTCTCTCAGTTCTGCCCTCGTCTCAACTCCAGCACTAGTTGCGAGAAAGAACCGGCGCCTCACTTGCCCCGAACATTCGGTTACCTTTAGTTCCGTTTAGTTTAGTTTAGGGCGGCACGGTGGCGCAGTGGTAGGGTTGCTGCCTTACAGCGCCAGAGACCCAGGTTCGATCCTGGCTACGGGTGCTTTTCTGTATAGAGTTTGTACATTTTCCCCGTGACCTGCGTGGGTTTTCTCCGGGTGCTCCGGTTTTCATCCCACGCTCCAAAGACGTGCAGGTTTGTAGGTTAATTGGCTTTGGTAAAAACTGTAAATTGTCCCTAGTGTGTGTAGGATAGTGATAGTGAACGGGAATCACTGGTTGGCGCGGCTCGGTGGGCCGTAGGGCCTATTTCTGCGCTGTATCTCGAAACTTAACTGAACTGAACTAAATTGCCCCATGAAGTGAGGAGGTAGTTAAGAGTTAACACCAATGCTTGGCCCAGAGTCACACAGAGGCCAGACTGTGAGGACTGCAGATTTCTTGAGAGTCGTGACTGAAGGAGATGGATAAGTAGTTGCTGGCTGGCCAATAAATTCATCATGAACAAAGGAGCACGACTAGTCGTCCATTGGGTGCTTAGCATTTAGTGATTTCTGATCCACCAGTGTTATATAAAGACAATTCTTTTCTCTTCAGAGGTTATTGATTTTCAGTGGTGTTTGGTGCCACATGTAGTGATTCAGGCAGCGTCAGGTCAACAACACTCAGGGACAGGCTAAGTGTGTGGCTTTTGTTCCTCGCCATGGGAAACGCCTCCTGTAGTTCCCGTAGGATATAATGGCAGGGCGGCGCAGTGGAGCCTTACAGCACCAGACACCCGGGTTCAATCCTGACCTTGTGTGCAGTGAGTTTGTACGTTCTCCCCGTGACCTGCGTGGGTTTTCTGCGGGTGCTCCGGTTTCCTCCCACTCTCCAAAGACGTGCAGGTTCGAAGGTGAATTGGCTTTGGTAAACTTGTAAATTGTCCCCAGTGTGGGTAGGATAGTGCGGGTGCACGGGGTAATTGCTGGTTGGCACGGACTCGGTGGGCCGAACGGCCTGTTTCTGTCCCTTTCCTATCCTTTCCAAAACCTATCCTATCCATGTACCTGTCCAAATGTTTCTTAAACGCTGTGACAGTACCTGCCTCAACTGCCTCCTCCGGCAGCTCGTTCTACAAACGCTCTTGTTTGAAGGGGCCAAGAAGATTAGGCAGACAAGAGCTACAGTGAGTCACAGAGCCACACAGCGTGGAAACAGGCCCTTCGGCCCAACTTATCCAGGCTGGCCAACATGTCCCATCTACACCTGTCCCACCTGCTTGCTTTTTCCCATATCCCTCTAAACAAGTCCTATCCATGTACCTGTCTAAATGTTTTTTAAACATTGCAATATTCCACTACCTCCTACGGCAGCTCATTCCATACACCCATCACCCTTTGTGTAAAAAATTTAGCGCACAGATTCCTATAAAGTCTATCTCCCGCCACTTTACACCTATTCCCTCTGATTCTTGATTCTCCTGCTCTGGGCACGAGATTCTGTGTGTCTACCCAATCAATCTGTCTCATGATTTTATACACCTCCATAAGATCAGTAAAATAAATTGCAAATAGGTTACCCCTCAGTTTCCGATTAAATCTTCCCCCCCGCTCACCTTAAATATACAATAGACAATAGACAATAGGTGCAGGAGTTGGACATTTGACCCTTCGAGCCAGCACCGCCATTCAATGTGATCATGGCTGATCATCCCCAATCAGTACCCCGTTCCTGTCTTCTCCCCATATCCCCTGACTCCGCTATTTCTAAGAGCCCTATCTAGCTCTCTCTTGAAAGCATCCAGAGAACCGGCCTCCACCGCCCTCTGAGGCAGAGAATTCCACAGACTCACCACTCTCTGTGAGAAAAAGTGTTTCCTCGTCTCCGTTCTAAATGGCTTACCCCTTATTCTTAAACCGTGGCCTCTGGTTCTGGACTCCCCCAACATCGGGAACATGTTTCCTGCCTCTAGCGTGTCCAAACCCTTAACAATCTTATATGTTTAAACCGACGCCCTCTAAAATGTTTTGAGCAGTGCTGAACTACCATCTACCTGTGATGTCCCTCGGACTATACTTGACCGGACTTTGCTGGCTTTACCTTGCACTAAACGTTATTCCCTTATCACTGAGAACGGCTCGATTGCAATCATGTATTGTCTTTTCGCTGCCTGGTTAGCACGCAACAAAAAAGCTTTTCACCGTAGCTCGGTACACGTGGCAATAAACTAATTTCTTAAATCTTGCAAACTAGTGAAGCTGGAGGAAGGAATGTAGGTGGAATGGGGAGGGGGGAGGGGGGAGGGGGGGGAGCAATAGGTGCGAGTCCAGACGGGGTACAGGGATGGGGGAGGGGGGCTGGAAGAAAGATTACTCCAGCACTTTGCGAAAGGGTTAACCGGCCCACAGACCTGTTAAACGCCTTAAGTAAACCTCAACTCCCTGGGAGATGTGCATTATGCAGCAGCGGGTGACATTTCTAAATACCGGTCACGACTAATGCATGCTCTCCTTTTTAGAAACCAAACTCGCGGCAGCTCGAGGTGACATTCCCGCAGCTCAGAAGCCAGGGATGTGTTGCCTCCATTAATGTAAAAATCAATTGACACGGTATACAGTCGCACATGTGTGAAGCCGGTGAATTTTTACTTCAAATGGCCCTAATTGGAGGCACCTCTTGATATCTGAATGAGATGAAAGCCGTGAACTGAACGGAAGTGACCTTAATAATATGCAGCTCTTGCATTGCCTTCCCATCAGAAGGGGATTTCTGACTGACAGTGGGATTTGAGTTGGAGAAATTTCAGCTGCAATAAAATATTAATCGCAGAATTTTGCATTTCACCCTTTAATTAGCCCCGGCACAGGCTCAGAGGTGCCCTCTGGGTCCTAGTGCACGGGTCTGCTCTGAATAATGTAATAGGGGGACTAGAAAGTTTGCAGTGGTTTTGCTTCAGCCTAGTTTTACAGCAGTTTAGTTTAGTTTAGTTTAGAGATACAGCGCAGAAACAGGCCCTTCGGCCCACCGAGTCCTCGCCGATCAGCGACTGCTCGCACACTAGCACTATCCTACACACACTAGGGACAATTTTACATTTATACCAAGCCAATTAACTGACAAACCTGTATAGCGTTAGAGTGTGGGAGGAAACCGAAGATCTCGGAGAAAACCCACTCCTGTCGCGGGAGAGAACGTACAAACTCCGTACAAATAGCACCCGTAGTCGGGATCGAACTCGGGTCTCCGATGCAGGAAGCACTGTAGTGGGGTCACTCTACCACTGCGCCGCCGTGCCACCTCACGCCAGTTTACTGGCACCGCTAATCTGCTACACGGTGGTAGAGCCGCTGCCTCACAATGCCAGAGTCCCACGTTCAATCCTCACCTCGGGTGCTTTCTGTGTGGAGTCTGCATGTTCTCCCCGTGACCGCATTCCCATTTCCTCCGGGTGCTCCGGTTTCCTCCCGCATCCCAAAGATGTGCAGGTTTGCAGGTTAATTAGCCCCTGAACGCTGCCCGAGTGTGTGTGGTGTGGATGGGAGAGTGGGATAACAAACAACTAGTGTGAACGGGTGATCGATGGTCAGCGTGGGCTCAGTGGGCCAAAGGGCCTGTTTCCATATTGTATCTTTAAATCAGTCTTCTCCCATATACTCATCAACCCAAGAGTGTTTCATTGTCCTGCTTAGCGACAACAGAACACAGATTATAATAACGCGAGGAGCAACTTCTTCACACCTGGGGTGGTGGGTGCATGGAACAAGCTGCCAGAGGAGGTCGTTGAGGCAGGTACTATTACACTATTTTAAAAACATTTGGACAGGTACATGAACAGGACCTGTTTAGAGGGATGGTGCTGGAGAGTCAGGCAGCATCTCTGGAGAAAAAGGATAGGTGGCGTTTCAGGTCGGGATACTTCACCTTCCCTTTTTCTCCAGAGATGCCGCCTGACCCGCTGAGTTACTCCAGCACTTTGTGTCTAATGTTGCTATAAACCAGCATCTACCGTTTCTAAATTAAGGTTTAGAGGGATATGGGCCAAGGTGGGGCTAGTACAGATGGGTCATCTTGGTCAGTATGGGCAAGTTGGGCCGAAGGGCCTATTTCCATACTGTATGACTGGGATTCTATGGCACCGACAATATATAATAATTTAAGAAAATCCAATAATCCAATCACAATAATACTGGTGCGTAAAACTAAAGTCGTTTGTGCAACCAAACACTCATATGATTGGTAATTGTATCGGGACTCACTGGCGGGGGTGTTTTTGGATTTGTCCATTTAGAACAAACATCCCTTCAGGGCAACATCTGCTGAGCAATCCAGATGTTAAGAGGAGTAGATCAAGCAATTTATTTTAGAGATACAGCATGGAAACAGGCCCTTCGGCCCGCCGTGTGGTCCAGTGAACACCCCGTACACCAGCACGACCCAACACAATATGGACAATTTTACAACTACTGAATCACCAAAGCCGATTAACTTACAAACATGTACATCTTTGAAGTTGTGGGAGGAAACCGGAGCACCCGGAGAAAATCCAAGTGGTCAACGGGGAGAACGTACAAACTCTGCGCAGGCAGCGCCCGTAGTCAGGATCGAACCCGGGTGTCTGACGCCGCGAGGCAGCAACTCTACCGCTGCACCACCGCCCGCCCACTTAGTGACCTAGCCTTGCGTTGGTCGCTCGCCATGAGGAGCTACCTCGATGTTCAGCCCCAGGCCATTTTTGAACCAGTGGCTGACAGATAGCGATCAGTTAAACAACGGAGCAGGGCCTGTGATTTACTTCAAACGCGATGAATGGGTCGTTGTAGGAGGTCACAAAGGGCTCGATGCTGCTAGTTTGCCCTTTGTCTGTCCGACAATTAATAGCATCTCCCCTGTAGGCACAATCTCACCTACTGTGGCTGCAGAATGGCACTGCTGTGTGTTAGTTATCGGTCTTCCCTCTGTATTGTACTCTTATAAGAGGCAGGGATCTGAGAGAAAAAGCTACTTGTATTGATCGCCCTGTTTAATTTTGTGAAAGCTAAATACGATCTTGTTCCAATAGTATTTTATTCTCTTATTTTATTCTCTCCTTTTGCGATTCCACGTGCTTTGTATTTTCAGGGGCTGCACGGTGGCGCAGCGGTAGAGTTGCTGCCTCACAGCGCCAGGGACCCAGCTTCGATCCCGACTACAGGTGCTGTCTATACGGAGTTTGTGTATTCCCCTTGTGACCACGTGGATTTTCTCCAGGAGCTCCGGTTTCCTCCCACATCCCAAAGACGTGCAGTTGGTTTGTTGGTTAATTGGCTTGGGTAAAATTGTAATTTGTCCCTTGTGTGTGGGATGGTGCTAGTGTACAGGGTGATCGCTGGTCAGTGCGGACAAAGTGGGCCGAAGGGCCTGTTTCTGCGCTGTATCTCTAGTCTAAAGTATAGTCTAAAGTTATCATTACACTGTAGGTAGATAAAAATGCTGGAGAAACTCAGCGGGTGAGGCAGCATCTATGGAGCGAAGGAAATAGGCAACGTTTCGGGTCGAGACCCTTCTTCAGACTGATCACCCGCTGAGTTTCTCCTACATTTTTGTCTACCTTCGATTTTCCAGCATCTGCAGTCCCTTCTTAAACATTAGACCGTAGGTAGTCAGCGTGTGAGGCAGCATCTATGGAGCGAAGAAATAGGTGACGTTTCAGGTCGAGACCCATGGACCACATGTGTTTTTCTATGGAGTGGCAACATATTAAACCTCTGTATGATTTACACAATTATATGTATCTTAGAAGCAATTAACGTGTAATATTTGTTTAAATCTTCAGCAGCTTTTGTGGTTACCCATTCAAAGATAATCCCACCACTGCCAGCAACAAGAATTTGAACGCACGGGATGTGGAGGCAGGGAAGTTGATGAAACAATCCTTTTATAAGGTGACTAATGCAAGTGCACCGCAAAGTCCTGGTGTGACGTTGTACCCAGAATGTAGAGTTTGACTGAGAACCCGTCTGAACAAATGGATTTTGTCAGTCATGACTCATGCAGGAGCATGCAGGAGAACATGCAGAGGCTTAGGTTTGGGTTTTATCTAAACAGCGAGGAAGCTAAGCGAGAGTTAGCTGTCTTAGTTAACAACAGGCGCTTGGACTTCCACTAAACACCCACTTACCGTGGCGTAAAGCTGGACAGGTCGCTTTAATTTCGGCAACGCCTGGCTGGTCTCCGCGACAAGGTCAAGGCATATAGGAACAAGTGGCAGGAACAAGTTGGGGAGCCAGCCCATCAACTCTTCGCACCTCTGCCTTAGCTCTTGTGTGTGCCCCAGCTGAGTATGCGCACCCGTATGGAGTAAAAGTAGACATACTAGCCTGGTAGACACGAGCCTGAACAGCACCTTGTGGACCATCACTGAGTGCCTTCAACCTACTCCAGTCGAGCAGCTCCCTACACTTGCGGGCATTCCGCCTGCAGGGATCCGAAGGCAAGCAGCAACTCTGGCACTATCTCGTCATGCCATAGACCCAGATCACCTCCTCCATCAGGTTATCAGCGTAGAGCAGAGGCCACCCCGACTGAAGTCCCGTCTCCCCTTTGCTCCACATGGAAAACAACTCCTAGCATCCATCCAGCCAACTGAGACAAAAGCACACTGGACAGCCACCAAGTGGTCACAGGAGTGGAAGGCAACCTCATCTCCATTACACAGCTACATCTCTTCACCAGATAAAAGTTGTCCAGGGTCTGAGCACCCCAGAGGAGCATGAGGGAAGCTCAACAGACTTGGTACTGGAGTTGGGCGTTTCAACGCCAGCGTGTGGAGATGGGGACTCCGCCAGAGCCCAGCCTGTGAATGCGGAGCAGAACAACAGACAGCCAACCATGTCATCTCTGGGTGCCCGCTCTACCACTCACCAAATGGACCTCAGGGCCTGGCAGACATTGACGCCAACAGAGACAACAACCTGGCTGCCCAACACCCGGCTTGGGATCTAACTATTCCTTCGGTTTATTTATGTTTAATTTGCAAGAAGAAGAAGGTTCAGCTTCAGGTTTAGGCTTTGAGTTTCGTTTAGTTTTAGTTTAGTTTATAGGGGTCTCCGGGGCTGCAAGTGCCGCAAGGCAGCAACTCTACCGCTGCTCCACCATGCTGCAATATTTGAGATGCGGCTTATCTAAGCGGGGGGCACGGTGGTGCAGCGGTTGGGCTACTGACGTACAGCGCCAGAGACCCAGGTTCTACCCTGACTACGGGTGCTTTAGTTTAGTTTCGTGATACAGCGCGGAAACAGGCCCTTCGGCCCACTGGGTCCACACCGACTAGCGATCTCCGCACATTAACACTATCCTACACCCACCAGGGACAGTTTTTACATTTACCAAGCCAATTAACCTACAAACCTGTACGTCTTTGGAGTGTGGGAGGAAACCGGTAGTTAATTGCCCCTAGTGCGTCAAGAGTGGATGAGAAAGTGGGATAACACAGAACTAGCATGGACGGGTATTCGATGGTCAGAGTGGACTTGAGAGGCACAGTGGCTCTGTTTGTAGAGCTGCTGCCTTGCAGCACCGGAGACCTCAGGTTCGATCCTAACCTCAGGCACTGTCTGTGTGGAGTTTGCACGTTCTCCCTGTGATCGCATGGGTTTCCGCCGGATGCTCCTGTTTCCTCCACATACATGTCGGTCTGTTGGTTAATTGGCCTTTGTTCCCCTTAATGTGTAGGGAGTGGATTCTAAAGTGGAATAATATAGTATGAATGGATGGGCCGAAGAGCCTGTTTACACACTGTATCACGAAACTAAACTAGGTGCCGGAACACCAGTTGCCTGTAACATCAATGGTGGACATGTATATTTATTTATTTGAACCCTTGGGCACTGCGAGACACTTTCGAAAACACACATCGCTGAGCTTTTGACCTGAACAATGGTCGCAATCAAAGATACAAGGCTCTTGTTTGAAGAGAAACTCAACTCCACTGAAGGGAAATTAATGCAGGGAAGTCAAATCGCCTCTTTAAATCACCGAGATTAAAAAAGCTCCCATGAAAATCAAATGCTCTGCAATGCTTTTGTTAACTGCAAAAGTCAATTTTAAAGATCTGAAACAATCGAATTTCTGAGCCAGTAAAGGATAATAACAGTTTGACTGAAATAAGGTCTGTTCATTTTAAAGTATTTTTCAGCCCCATCTGTAGTTAGAGTCGATCTCCTGCCATGGCTCTCAGCCGCAGCTGACACAGCTTTTAATGCCGGCACAAATTGGAGGAACAGCACCTCATATTTTGTTTGGGCAGTTAACACCCCAGTGGTATGAATACTGATTTCTCTAACTTCAATTAACCATTCCATTCCCTCTCTCTCCATCCAGTTCTCCGGCCAGTCTAACTGTCCCCGATTACATTGTGTCTCCGTGTCACCCTCTCCCAGCTAACAGTGACCAATTCCACATTTTCCTTCAGCTTTGTCCCCTTTGATGTCCCCTTTGATGTCTCGTTTTCACACCTTACCCTTCCTTATCTCTGTGTCTCCCTCTCCCATGACTCTCAGTCTGAAGAAGGGTCTCGACCCAAAACGTCAGCCATTCCTTCTGTCCAGAGATGCTGCCTGTCCCGCTGAGTTACTCCAGCATTTTGTGTCTATCTTTGGTGTAAACCAGCACCTGCAGTTCCATCCTACACAGCTTTCGATGCTGCTGTCTCACAGCTCAAAATACCTGGGTTCAATCCAGACCTACGATGCTGCGTGTGTGGATCTTGGCTGTCTTTTTGTGGCACCCCCCTGAGTTTTCTCCCACATCCCGAAGACATGTGAGTTTGGTGGGTTGATCTGTGTCCCTGACTGTGCAGAAGAACATGAATAGAAACACCTCAATTTACAAACTTCCCTTCACGTTTCACACTACCCTGCCAGTGGCTATTTGTTTTTACCGAAGATAGACGCAAAAAGCTGGAGGAACTCAACGGGTCAGGCAGCATCCCTGGAGAGAAGGAATAGGTGTCGTTTTGGGTTGAGGCCCTTCTTCAAACTGGGGAAGGGCATCTGGGGGGTGGCTATGGAGAGGGAAACTAAA
This sequence comes from Okamejei kenojei, assembly GCA_035221665.1. Taxonomy (NCBI): domain Eukaryota; kingdom Metazoa; phylum Chordata; class Chondrichthyes; order Rajiformes; family Rajidae; genus Okamejei; species Okamejei kenojei. The sequence continues at coordinate 5,940,667 of CM069158.1, forward strand.
GGTATGGAAACGGTGGCGCAGCGGTAGAGTTGCTGCCTTACAGCGAATGCAGCGCCGGAGACCCGGGTTTGATCCCAACTACGGGTGCCGTCTGTACGGAGTTTGTACCTTCTCCCCGTGACCTGCGTGGGTTTTCTCCGAGATCTTCGGTTTCCTCCCGCACTCCAAAGACGTACAGGTTTGTGGGTTAATTGGTAAATGTAAAAATTGTCCCTCGTGGGTGTAGGATAGTGTTAACGTGTGGGGATCGCTGGCCGGCGCGGGCCCGGTGGGCCGAAGGGCCTGTTTCCGTGCTGTATCTCTAAACTAAACTAAACCGATGAACAAGGAAGGGTGGAGCCCTTGTGGTCCATTGTTGAAGAATTATTAGTTCACCGAGCCCACGCCTACCCCCTGTTCACACTAGTTCTACGTGATCCCACTTTCTTATCCACTCCCTACACACTACGCAGAGTTTTACAGAGGGCCAATTAGCCTACAAACCGGCACGTCTTTGGAATGTGGAAGGAAACCAGAGCACCCAGAGGAAACCCACGTGGTCATAAGGAGAAGGTACAAACTCCACACACAGACGGCACACGAGGTCAGGATTGAACCCGGGTCTCTGGCGCCGTGAAGCAGCAGCTCCACCCGCTGTGCCACTGTGCCGTCTTAAAGATCCCAGGGGCGCCAGCCCTCAGTGCCCTCATCTTTGTCGTCTATGGCTAATCGCGAAGGTTGCAAGTTCAAGTGCCGAGGCAGAGACTCGAGAACTAAACTTAGACTGAAGTTCCAGCGGGATGTCAAGGGAGTGTAACACTGTTACATAGATTGTACATGAGATGAGATGTTAAAACAAAGCCTCCTCTCGTCCCTAAGATAGACCTGAGTTCCCTCTGGAATTCTAGCTATATTCATCTCTCCACCAACCCCACTAACACGTTATTTAGTATTTCAGATTTCGCTTGTGCAGCTAATGACCCAGCAGTATGAATACTGATTTCACTTATTTCAAGTAACCCTTGAATTCCCTCTCTCTCCATCCCTCCCCCACCCGAGTCATCCTGCTGGCTTCACTGTTTGTTCACCCCTTCCCTATCACCTCTTCCACAGCCAACAATGGACCATTGTGGGCTCCACCTTTCCTTGGCCATCGGCCAGCTCTGATACGTTCCCTAGCCTTTCATAGCTCTAGTTTCCCTCTCAGCCTGAAGAAGGGGACTCGAGCCAAAATCTTCTCCAGAGATGCCGCCTGACCCGCTGAGTTACTCCAGCGTTTTGTGTCTTATCTTCGGTGTAAACCAGCGCCTGCAGCTCCTCCCTAGAACGCTAACTGGAATGTTAGCGTCACGTTAGTGGAGCTGGAACGCTCGTGTCACGTACAGCGCAAGCGGCTGCAACGCAAAAAAAATTCCATCGGCTCTAATGTGTAAAAATTTAAAAAAACAACGATGATTTAATCCAAGATCTTTTCTTTCAATCACCATCACCAAGAAACAAATATTTTATCGTGCTGCCTTTCAAAGTGACTTCACTAGTGCGAGGTTGAGCCATTTTACAGCAGTTCAATAACAATTCAAGAGGTGGATATATATTTTAGTTTAATTTAGTTCAGTTCCGTTTAGTTTAGCTTAGTTCAGTTTAGTTTAGTTTAGAAATACAGCGCGGAAACAGGCCCTTCGGCCCACCGAGACCGCACTGACCAACCATCGTCCATGCACGCGTTCCATCCTACACATGAGGCACAATTTACAGAAGCCTGTTAGCCTACAGACCCGAAGGTAGACAAAAGTGCTGGAGGAACTCAGCGGGTGCAGCAGCATCTATGGAGCGAAGGAAATAGGCAATAGGAAATAGGCAACGTTTCGGGCCGAAACCCAAAGGGTTTCGGCCCGAAACGTTGCCTATTTCCTTTGCTCCATAGATGCTGCTGCACCCGCTGAGTTTCTCCAGCACTTTTGTCTACCTTCGATTTTCCAGCATCAGCAGTTCCTTCTTAAAGCCGGCAAACCCGCGCGTCTTTGGAGTGTGGGACGAAACCGAAGCTCCCGGAGAAAGCCCACGCAGGTCGCGGGGAGAGCGTACAAACAACTCCTCACAGGCAGCACCCGTGGTCAGGGTGGAACCCGGGTCTCTGGCGCAGTGAGGCAGCAACTTCTACCGCTGCGCCAGGAATAAAATAAAATCTTGCAGAGAAGTCGATAGGTGTCACCTCGCTGCCACGCGGTTGTGTCGAAGTGACGCGCGGTGCATTTTGACTCGTGGTGACCTCGTGGTGACTGTGCAGAGAATCCTCTCTCTGAGCAATTTTCTTTGGGGCAGAGACGGGTCATCTTTGCAAAGCCGCCAATCTTCTCAAAGAGCTTCGCAAAAGAGACAATGATTGATGCCCTTTTGATCCCAAGATTGGATCCTCTCCAAACAGGATGGGTGGTGTTGCAGGCTTGACCAGTTTTTTCATCTCCGTCCCAAATTACCTCCGAGCTGAACTCTTTGCTGGCCCTATGGAGGTGAGATTGATGCACTTTACATTGAATCTAGAGGCGTGTGTCGGCCACACGGTGTCCAGGCCGGCCGCAGATTTCCTTCCCTGAAGTTGCGACGTGATGTTGCAGCTGGTAGAGCCGCTACCCCATAGTGCCAGAGACCCAGGTTGGGTCCTGTCCTTGGGTGCTGTCCGTATGTGGAGTTTGCATGTTCTCCCCGTGACAGCGTGGGTTCCCCCCCGCATCCCAAAGACGTGCAGGTTTGCAGATTAATTGGCCTCTCACATTGCCTCCGCTGTGTAGGCGAGTGGTAGAATATGTTGGTTCATGAATGTGCTGGGAGAATATCTTTGTGGCGTTTGCACCTTCTCCCTGTGCATCACAGCGCCAGAGACCCGGGTTCGATCCTGACCTCAGGTGTTTTCCGTATGCAGTTTGCACGATCGCCTTGTGACTGCATGGGTTTCCTCCGGCTGCTCCCATTTCCTCCCACATCCCAAAGACGTGCATGGCCGTCGCTTAATTGGCCTTGGCGTAAAAGTGAAGGGAGTGAATGAAAAAGTGTGATAACATAGCACTAGTGTGAATGGGTGATCAATGAATGGCACGGAATTAGTGGGCCGAAGGGCCTTTTTCCATACTGTATCTCTAAAAGTAACACTAAAGGGCAAGTCGAGGTATTACCGTAACATTGATTTTGAATAAAAGAAGCTAACAAATTCTAGGCAGACCAGCCAGAATCTGTGGAAACAATGTTCATGTATTCATTTCTGATGAAAGACCAGGATCCTGTTTCTCTCTCCACGGATGCTGCCTGTTTCCCTGAATATCTACCGTATTTTCTGTTATTACAGCTTTCCATCAATCACAATATCTTTTTTTTTAAACTTTTCTGTGTGTGGCAGTTTATTCAGTTGGAGCATCTATCAGAAACGGTGGCATGGCGGTAGAATAGCTAATAATTGTAAATTGGCCCTACTGTGTAGGATAGTACTAGTGGACCGAGTGATCGCTGGGTGGCACGCACTCGGTGGGCTGAAGGGCCTGTTTCTGTGCTGTATCCCTAAACTAAAATTAGGTAAACTAGAGATTTAGAGGTGGCACAGAGGCACAGCGGTGGAGTTGCTAGGTCCCACACTCCAAAGACGTGCTGGTTTCATTTTTCAGCTTAGAGATACAATGTGGAAGAAGGCCCTTTGGCCCACTGCGTCCGTGCTGACCAGTGATCCCCACACACTATCCTACACTCGAGGAACAGTTTAAAATTTACATTAGCCAATTAACCTGCAAACCTGCACGTCTTTGGAGTGTGGGAGGAAACCGGAGCACCCGGAGAAAACCCACGTGGTCACCGGGAGAACGTACAAACTCCGCACAGACAGCACCCGTAGTCAGAATCGAACCCGGGTCTCTGACACTACTCCCACGGTGTCCAGGGTGACTGGCGGCCTGGCCCATAGCAAAGCCTACTATTTATTATGAAGGCAAACTCCCATACACCTTATTCACCATTCGAACACACAAAGTGCTGGAGTAGCACAGCGGGTTAGGCAGCATCTCTGGAGTACAGGGATAAGTGATCTTTCAGGTCGGGACCCTATAGATTTTGTGGCTCGTATCTGGAGCCTCTGGAGTTCCCACATAACGCTCCCCGTTCAGCTCATCCTGATTCCGGAGGGACTTCCCAAGAAAACTAAAACTGACGAGGCTGCATGTTTTGAGGACAAGAGATAAAATTAGTTAACTGCAGCAAGATTCAAGACAGGTGAATATATTTTTCAGTCAACACAGAGCTCGTTAGCAGCCTGCACCTCCGCTATCAGAAAACGTGAGGGAACAGAGGGAGCGAATTCTTTTGTGAGGAGCTGGAATGGTTTATCAAACAGAATAATGTGGTCTCACAATATTTCTGCAACGGCTCGGCAAAAATTAATTTGATCATATCCTACATCCACTCTTTATTTAGGGATTGAACTTCTGTTCATTTGGTTTTTCTCAAATTTAAAAGATGTTTGATGATAAAATGAACAATGTTCATTAATTTTTTCTCCAGAGATGCTGCCTGACCCGCTGAGTTACTCCAGCATTTTGTGTCTATCTTCCACATCATGGACCATCATATCCCATGAGCAATTCACAGAAGGCAATTAACCTACAAACCTGCACGTCTTATGGAATGCGGGAGGAATCCGGAGCACCCGGAGAAAACCCACGCCGTCACAGGGAGAACATGCAAACTCCGTAAAGGCAGGATTGCACCCGGGTCTCTGGTGCTGTAAACCTGCAACTCTACCACTGCGCCACCATGCTGTCCATTGGGAACAGTGTCAGCGATGCAAGTATTATGGAAACCAAATTACAAATAACACCTTGAACGGACCACCCATGTGGTAATCTCTCCACATGTATACATTTACCTACATTCGCTGCCCACAAGATCAGAAGAGGTTTCATCCTCTTACTTACGAACAACATAGGGTGGCACGGTAGTGCAGCAGTAGAGCTAATGCCTCACAGCACCAGAGACCCGGGTTTGATCTAAACTACGGGTGCCGTCTGTACTGAGTTTGTTCGTTCTCCCCATGACCCGCGTGGGTTTTCTCCGAGATCTTCAGTTTCCTCCCACACTCCAAAGGCGAAAAGGTCTGTAGGTTAATTGGCTTGGTGTAAGTATAAATTGTCCCTAGTGTGTGTAGGATAGTGTTAGTGTGCGGGCTCAGTGGGCTGATGGCCTGTTTCTGCGCTGTATCTCCAAACTACAGTAAACTAAACTCCGTTTTGTAATGGGAATCGTGGACTAACTCCAGCGGCCCTCTCCTCCCATGGAAAAAAAAGTTATAAAAAACTACGGAAGAAGTTTCTGTCACCAATCAGCACCGTGTTCATTATCTTGAGAGGAATGACAGTCCCACTGACATATCTCGTGTACACCACTGTCAAACCTCAGTCACTTATTTAATGGAAATCCACTGACTGTCGGTCAAATAGCCTCATATTACATTCAAACAAAAAATATATATATATAAGCCACTCGTCTCATCAGTATTGGTTTTTGCAAAGTCTTGCTGATTGATTAAGTAAAGTAGGTCATCGTTGTTTTTTTATTTTAAAAAAAAAAATTCCTTTTTATGTACGATAGAACAAAGATGTACGACGCACTATACATTCAAAACCTACTCAAAGATAATAACTCCCCATAAAACCTGCTATGGAGATCAACACCAAACCCAATTTATGTTTCCAGTCTTATTAGTTTAGCATTTATGGGCGGCACGGTGGCGCAGCGGTAGAGTTGCCTCTTTACAGCGCTAGAGACCCGGGTTTGATCCTGACTACGGGTGCTGTCTGTACAGAGTTTGTACATTCTCCCTGCAACCGTGTGGGTTTTCTCTAGGTGCTCCGGTTTCCTCACACACTCCTAAGACGTACAGGTTCGTAGGTTAGCTGGCTTTGTTAAGTTGTAAAATTGTCCCTAGCGTGTGAGATAGTGTAGGTGTACGGGGTGGTCGCTGGTCGACGTGGGCTCGGTGTTTCGCCGCTATATCTCTAAAGTGTCAAGTGTAAGTAGGCTGTTCATCCCACAATGTCCGTGCTGAGAAATGATGCCAACATGAACTAATCTCGTCCGCCCACACGTGATCAATATCCCTCCGTTCCCTGCATATCCACGTACCTATCCAGAAGCCCCTTAAACACCACTATCATATCTGCCTCCACCACCGCCCCAAGCAGCGCGTTCCAGGAACCCTCCACCCTCTGTGTAAAAGCCCTGTCCCACGGTACGAGTTCATTCCAAGGGCTCTCCCGAGTTTAAAAAAAATCAAACTCGTGGTAAGCACGGAGAATGAACATAGCGGGTACGTCGGAGCTCGGGGACGTCTCGTAACGCTAACAGCAGGTATTTGGGAAGACTCGCTAATGGCAGGTAAGCACGGGAAGACTCGTGAAGATTTTTCAACATGTTGAAAAATGTCCACGAGAGCCCCGAGTACCGACGAGTGGCCATTACCGTAAATCTCCGAGTTCGAATCAGGGCAAACTCGGGAGAGCTCTTGGAATGAACTTGTACTGTGGGACAGGGCTTTAAGTCACACATCACCTTTATACTTTGTCCCTCTCTCCTTCAAGCTATGCCCGCTCTAGTCTTTGTCTTTTTCACCCTGAGAAAAATGGTTTATCAAAGAAATAACGAACATTAAACCCAGGTTGTTATTGTTACTGATTTTGAAGCAGTTGCAACTTATGGAAACCAAAAGAAGTTAATTTACAACCAAAAAGACACGATTTTACTGCAAAAAAACAAAAATCTCACCAACTCTTCAATGAACCCCTATTCCCAAATCAACAATTTAAAAAAATAGTAATTCTAGCACTACTTCTCCACATGGATTTTGCAGAGATCAATTCGACTCCCACAACTACCAGAGTACATAACGGCAAGGTCAAAGGGAGAGCTTTTCTTTGGGAAATGTGTGCGCTGCGCTTTCTTTTACATAGCGGCTGGTGGATGCATGGAGCGCGCTGGCAGGGGCGGTGGTGGAGGCAACTATCAGCGCAGTCCTGAGCTACCATCTACCTCACTGGAGACCCTCGGACTATCTTTAATCGTTTTTGTCTGGGCTTTATCTTGCACTAAACGTTATTCCATTTATCCGGTATCTATATGCTGTGAATTGCTGTGTAGAATATAGCCATAGCTATGCTGTTTGACTCTATACTGTTCTGTATAGCTATACCGTATGCTGTTCTATATAGCTGCGCTGTACAACTATGCTGTTCCATGTAACAATGCTGCATAACCCTCGATAGATGCAAAAAGCTGGAGTAACTCAGCAGGTCAGGCAGTGTCTTTGGAGAAGAGGAATAGGTGGCGTTTCGGGTCGAGACCCTTCTTCAGGCTGAGAGTCAGGGGAGAGGGAAACTAGAGGTATGAAAAGGTACAGAACGTATCAGAGCTGGCACGGATGTCCAAGGAAAAGTGGAGCCCACAATGGTCCATTGTTGGCTGCGGAAGAGGTGATAAGGAAGGGATACGAACAGTGAAACCAGCAGGGCGACTCGGGTGAGGGAGGGATGGAGAGGGAGGGAATTCAAGGGTTACTTGAAATAAATAAAATCTCTTCAGACTGAGCATCAGGGTAAAGGGAAACGAGAGATACTGATGGTGATATAGCGAGATATAGAACAAATAAGGGGTAGATAGAAAGAATAAGGAGTAAGCCATTTAGAACGGCGACGAGGAAACACTTTTTCTGACAGAGAGTGGTGAGTCTGTGGAATTCTCTGCCTCAGAGGGCGGTGGAGGCAGGTTCTCTGGATAGTTTCAAGAGAGAGCTAGATGGGGCTCTTAAAGATAACGGAGTCAGGGGATATGGGGAGAAGGCAGGAACGGGGTACTGATTGGGGATGATCAGCCATGGTCACATTGAATGGCGGTGCTGGCTCGAAGGGCCGAATGGCCCACTCCTGCACCTATTGTCTATTGTCTATTGTCTATAAATGAATGAAAAATGTGGAAAAAGTAACGATGCTGAAGGAAAGGTGGGGCCCACAATGTCCACTATACTGTTCTCTAGAACGGTGCGGTACGACTCCACACTATTCTATATAACTATGGCGTTGGGCTCTATACTCTTCCGTAGAACGATGCTGTATGACTCTGTGAGTCAAAGACATCCCCACCGAGCCATTGAAGTTGGAATGGCTGAGAATGCTGGCCTCGGTTCGTCACTGCCATTGAATGTGAACAGCGGCTAGCATTAGTGAGAGGATGGCTGCATATAACAGTGGTGGGCAGAAGCCTCACATGAATGGCTGGCTTCTGTACTCCCGCAAGCGGGCACGGCTCCCAGGAAAGAACATTCAGCAGAAAGTTCAACAGGCCAGCCCCTCAAAAGGGATAATCCCCCCACCGATTCCTTTCATCAGATTAGCCTGATGCTAACTTGATGTCCCGTCACTGACGAACAATGAATTTTACAGACTATTTATCCGGGTTCCCTTAAGCCTTCCTGTGCGCTGAACCTTTCTCTTCCCCTGACACTAGCATCAACGTCTTCCCAGACAACTGTCTCCGCTCAGAACCATAGACTTCCACCGGTGACCATTAAAGCTTTCATCTGACTCTCAGCTTTGTGACTAATCGATTGCACGACGAGGCGATGCCTGTCCGATCGTGCTCCAGTCGGCGGCTGAGGAAGGCAAGTGACAGGCTGCGCAGGAACCCGTTAAAGAGCGGCAGCGACGGACCCAAAGTGGCGGGGGCGGCACGGTGGCGCAGCTGGTAGAGCTGCTGCCTCACAGCGTCGGAGACCCGGGTTCGTTCCTGAAATAATTCACGTGACAGCAGCAGACCTACCATCAAGGCCATCCAATCATGGCTGCTCTGTCAGAGCGGACAATGCCACCTTTTGCACAGCGTCTGTACAGCACACAAGTTCAAAAGTACTTCACAAGAGTCTTATTCATGAAAATTCACCGGTGAAATTGCTGCCTGTTCTCCCTGTGACCAGTTTTCTCCGGGATCTCCGGATTCCTCCCACACTCCAAAGACCTACAGGTTTGTGGGTTAATTGACTTGGAATAAACGTAAGGTAGACACAAAATGCTGGAATAACTAACTCAGTGGGACAGGCAGTATCTCTGGGACAGGCAGAGAAGGAATGGGTGTCTTCCACCTAAACCAGCATCTGCAGTTCCTTCCTACACATTTGGTGTAAATATAAATTGTCCCCCACATGTGTAGGATCATGTTGGTGTGCGGGGATCACTGGTCTTTGCGGACTCAGTGGGCCGAAGGGCCTGTTTCCACGCTGTGTCTCCAAACTAAACTCAACTAAAAAGAGAGGCGATAATAACAAACTTTGTTTAGACAGCATCTTGAAACAGCTAACAAGTTCCAAAGTGTTTCAGAGGAGCCTTATTCAAACCTAGAGATTCAGAACCACTTGTGGAGAGGCCTAGAGAGGCCTTGAGGGTACGATCAGCACAAACAGTGTGGGCCAAAGCCCCCATTCCTGTGCTGCACTGTTCTATGTTCCATGTAAAACTCCGTAAACCTGCACTGAGGCCTATTGTTCCACATCCCTCTAATACCTGAGGAGATTGGAAGTGGTCATAGATACAGGCTTGTGATACCACCCTCGCTACAGATCCAAAGTGGGCGACAATCGCATCTAGCCTCCTGTCCGTCCTCCTGTCCACCCCCCCTCCCCCACCCCCCACCTGCACCCCCACCTCCTCTGGGTTTTTTTTTTAAACCACAGCGTGGAAACAGGCCATTCAGCCCACCAAACCCACGCAAACCAACGATCACCCTAGTTCCACGTTATTCCCACATTCTCATCCACACCCTACGTATCAGGGGCAATTTACAAGGGGGCCAATTGACCTACAAAGCTGCTCATCCCTGGGATGTGGGAAGAAACCGGAGCACTCGGAGGAAACCAATGCTGTCACGGGAATGCGCGCAAACTCCACACAGACAACACCCGGAGGTCAGGATCGAATCCGGGTCTCTGGCGCTGTACCAGCTGCACCACTGAGCTTCACCCCATCGCCGTCACAACGAGGCATATAATGAACAACCCCGGCTCCATCCCCCAATTCTACCTCTTTGCTGCTCTACCTATTCTCTCTCTCTTATTTTTCACAATGTTTTTGACTTCAGACTTTACTTTAGCAGCGCGGAAACAAGCCCTTTGGCCCAGCGAGTCCGCGTACACGAGCCTATTCTACACACTCGGGACAATTTACAATTTTTTTTAACCCAAGCCATTTAACCTACAAACCTGTACGACTTTGGAAAATGGGAGGAAACCTGAGCACCCGGAGACAACCCACACTGTCACAGGGAGAAGGTGCAAACAGGTGCAAAGTCAGGATCATACCCAGGTCTCTGACGCTGTAAGGTAGCAACTCCACTGCTGCGCCAACCACACCGCCCTTTGACCAAACCTCAGACAAGGAATTTTTTTTTTTTAACGCCATGGTTGGAGGCTTCAGAAACATTTAGACGGGTACGTGGATAGGGCAGGTTTAGAGGGATATGGGCCAAACGCAGGCAGGTGGGACCAGTGTGGATGGGACACGTTGGTCGGTGTGGCTTTGTGACTCTAAATGCGGGCTTGTGTTGTTGGCAGCGGTGATTTTTGGATGAATTAATCTGATCAATAATCAATCCAACCCATCCTCACAAGCCAGAACACTGCTCTCCCGAAAATAAATCCTAAAAGCAAAGCAAAACTCTGAATCCAAGGCAAGAATTCGTTCTGACGTGGAGCCATGAGATGGCAGTGTGCAAAGCCAAAGCAACCGCGTAAAATGTATTTTCTCCGCTGTTTAAACGCTAATCCCCTTACATGGTGGACAGAATGGAAGATCAAGGTACTACTCTGAAAGTATTACTAAGAATACGCAGCAACAACAGAAATCTGAAGTTTAAAAAACTAATGCTTCATCCATTTGGAAGTTGAGAATTATTTTTAAATAATTTACAGAGAATAGCAGTTAAATTTATGTGGATTTTTGCTCAAGGTTTAGGCGAAAAATCCTGAGGAAAATAAACGACTTTTGTTTCACTCCAGTGAGAAGCACATCAAGGATAATCAGGGCTCTTTAAACCCCAGCTCAACCAAACTCAGTAAATCAAACCAAGATGAACACAAAAGGCTGGAGCAACTCAGCGGGACAGGCAGCATCTCCGGAGAGAAGGAAGTGGCGACGTTTTGGGTCGAGACCCATCTTCGAACATCACCCATTCCTTCTCTCCAGAGATGTTGCCTGCCCCGCTGAGTTACTCCAGTGTTTTGTTTCTATCTTCAGTGTAAACCAGCAGCTGCAGTTCCGTCCTGCAAAACTAACAGCCAAGTGTCACGCACAGTGCATAAATAAAATGTCTGCGGTGATCGTCCGGGTGTAAATACGGTGTTACCTCCATAATAATCAGGACTATGATGCCTCTACAAAGTTAAATTCAAATGTCTGCATTTGTCCATTTTAATCCCGTCCTACATCCAGCAATAAAGCACTGGTGAATCGCTACACGGGTTTACAGTAGAGGGCATCCTGACAGGTTGCAGCATGGCCTGGCTCAGCAACCCGAACGCCCAGGAATAAAGGAGCTTTCAAAAAGGGGCGAACATTGCCCGGTCCATCACGAGTACTGACGTCCCCACCATCGAAGGTGGCGATGCCTCAAAAAGACAATCAGCATCGTCAGGCACCCAGCACAATAAAGCATTCCGTTCCACCACACGCTCTCATTTCTCTCCTGCCATCGGGAAGAAGGTACTGAGATCTGAAAGCTGCGATCAGCGGGTTCAACTATAGCTTCTTCCCATCAGAACCATTGGGGGGAGGGGGGGGGGGGGGGGGGCACGATAGAGTTGCTGCCTTTTACGGCACCAGAGACCCGGGTTCATTCCTGACCTCGGGTGCTGTCTGCGCGGAGTTTGTACGTTCTCCCCTGTGAACGCGTGGGCTTTCCCCGGGTGCTCCGGTTTCCTCCCACACTCCAAAGACCTGCAGGTTTGTAGGTTGATCTGCTGCAGTAAAACATGTACCTTGTCCCAAGTGTGGGTGGGATAGTGCGGGGTGATTGGCGTACACTCGGTGGGCCGAAGGGCCTGTTTCAACCCTGCATCTCTAAAGCTTAAAGTAAAGTCATCAGGCTCCTGAACACGACACAACACTACCTAAACTATTAACTATGAACTGTCTTGGTTTGTCCAAAACTTTGAGCTTTTTGAACGAATACTGGTGTTTATAATTTATCATTTTCTTTTTGATTTCAGTTTTCAGTTTAGTTTATTGTCAAGTGTAGCGAGGTACAGTGAAAAGCGTTTGTTGCGTGCTAACCAGTCAGCAGAAAGACAATCCATGATTACAATCGGTTATGTTATCTAAGAGCATCATGTTTACAGGGCTGTAAGTCGTGCTGTAGTAAATAAGAATTTCATTGTTCCATTGTCGGCACGTATGACCGTTAAGCACTCTTTTTGAGTCGACCGACTTGTTGAGATATAAATGAGGTGTGAATGTGGCCACGGACAATACAGACACACAGCGAGACAGTGCCCACCAGCTTCACAGAGCTGAGAGAATCGCAGAGATTAAACGCAGGGACGGGCACAGATGACAACATTTGCGAACCAGCCAGGCAGATGAATACATCTGTAGTGATTTAATTAAGCTCTCTCGCACTCTTGGCTTCGGCAAGCAGACCCAATGGAAACGGCAAAATAAAAAGAAATAAATAACACGCATACATTTTAATCTCCGGAACGTTTCAGCGGAGCGGCGACTCCACTCTGAGAGCGGGGAAGAGATTCCGTAAATTTCTCGCGGAGTCATTATTGTGCCCGATTCAGCGTTTTTGACATCTCTGCACCCCCTCGATTGCTCCCTGCACCTAGAGCACACGGCGATGTGCCGGGCAGCAGACACCAAAACCTCAGGCGAGAAGCGCTGGCTTTTATCGGCGGTGCCATGCGAAATTGTATACCGAAGCTGCAAGCATAAATCCGCAACCAGCTTTACGGATCAAATGGAGATCGATCTGGGGTACAACCCATGTCGAGATGCCGGGAATAGGATACAAAGGCTGTTAGAACAGTGAGGGAGATACGGGGGGGGGGGGGGGGGGGGGGTTTGGGGAGGGAGCACGGGGGGGGGGGGGGGGGGGACACACGAGGCTGAAGATATGTCTATTAGCACACTCAACCTTGGACAAAATGAAAGCCCGGTCCAGATCTCAAGATCCAACGTATCGAGCCATTTTTTGTACCTCTTTTTGTTTCTCCCACCCTCTCACACCCACCCTCTCCCCCACCCACTAGCAAGAAAAAAAATCCTGCCGCATTTTTTGACCCCGAGAGAAAATCCACCATTTTCTAACTCGAACTGTTCACGACGCACCTCCCACCGTCACCATGACATTCATCAAGACAGAACCCCTCTCCGTTCCGCCCACAGACCGACCAGCAGAATGGGGACATTTTATCACATGGATTAAAAGCACCTATTATTTTTAAAAAGAAGCAATATTCATAAAGAGAGGACCATTTTATTATTTGAACTGATGTTTTTTTTTAAACCATACTTATTCATAATTAAAGGAGGGATAACAAACATGATGGTCTCCTCTCCAGGAGAGGATTTATCATTTTGTCAGGGAGTTTATTTAACATATTCAAAGATCTTATAAGGAATTTCAATCGGTATAAACTGCACCCTTAGAGGAATTTGCAGGGCATTCTTTAGTTTAATTAAGAGATACAGCGCGGAAACACTGGGTCCGCGGCGACCAGCAATCCCCACACTTTAGCACTATCCTACGCGCACCGGGGACAATTTACAATTTTACCAAAGCCAATTAACTTATAAACCCGTACATCCTTGGAGTGCGGAAGGAAACCAAAGGTCTCGGAGAAAACCCGCGCAGGTCACGGGGAGAATGTACACGCTCCGTAAAGACAGTACATTCCTGAGGAAATTATCCCAAGATAGGACGCTGATTCTACACCAAGTATGCTCTTCTATTATTCGCCCAAGTATACTCGGCTATTAAAAGCGCCATCTCCACACCGACCTACTGGTGCGTAACTTATCACCACCTTGCATTTTAACGGTTACATTAAACGCTTTAGTGCAACCATTAAGAAAACTTAACTTGCTCAACTTGATCAAAATAGCTGCTATCATTTCCCACGCTACGCCAACAGTGGAGTTGACGGAGATGCAAAGCAAGGACAAAAAATTAGCTCTTTCTCAAGGAGTGTAAGCTAATTTACTAGAGAATACATTCTGAACCTTCTGAATTTTGTAGTCCTCAGGGCAGTTCTCTGCATATCACCAACTTGGACAATTTTATATTTTTATCAAGCCAATTCAACAAGCCAATTAACCTACAAACCTGTACGTCTTGGGTGTGTGGGAGGAAACCGAAGGTCTCGGAGGAAACCCATGCAGGTCACGGGGAGAACGTACAAACTCCATACAGACAGCACCTGTGGTCGGGATCGAACCCGGGTCTCTGCGCTGCATTTTACTGTAAGGCAGCAACTCCACCGCTGCGCCACCGGGATGCAGTGTATCCAAAGGCTGCCTTCCATCTGAAGAAGGGTCTCGACCCGAAACGTCACCCATTCCTTCTCTCCAGAGATGCTGCCTGTCCTGCTGAGTTACTCCAGCATTTTGTGTCTATCTACGCATCGAAACGCTAATTCTATTGGTCTCTGTGCAGGGAATGTGGGAATAATGTGGAATTTCTAGACAAATAGTTATCTATTGGTGTGTAAATTCCATTCTGGCTACATGATCAAGAGTCAAACAGGTCAAGAGTGTTTTATTGTGATAGGCACAGGATGGGCGGCACGGTGGCACAGAGGTAGACTTGCTGCCTTACAGCGCCAGAGACCCCCGGTTCGATCCTGACCGGGTGCTTGTCTGTGCGGAGTTTCTACGTTCTCCCCCGTGACCTGCGTGGGTTTTCTCCGGGTGCTCCAGTTTCTGCCCACACTCCAAGGACGTACAGGATTGCGGGTCAATTTGGTATAAATGTAAATTGTCCCCAGCGTGTGTAGAATAGTGTTAATGTGCGGGGATCGCTGGTTGCTGGGCCAAAGGGCCTGTTTCCGCGCTGTATCTCTAAACTAATAAACTAAACTAAACTCTGTCCAGAAACGGAACAATTAAAATCTTACTTGCAGCAGATATGGAAACATAGTACACAATAGAGGAACCCTGCGCCAACGACTGGTTATGGTCTAGGTTTAAGATTATTATTGTTACACGTACCAGGATACTGTGAAACGCTATGTTATCCATGCTATCCAATCTGATCAGATAATACTTTAGTTTAGTTCAGAGATATAGCACGGAAACAGGCCCTTTGGCCCACCGAGTCCGCGCCGACCTGCGATCACCCCGTACACTAACGCTATCCTACACACTAGGGACAATGTACAATTAATGGAAGCCGATTAACCTACAAACCTGTGCAGGAAAGAACTACAGATGCGGGTTTAAATCGAAGGTAGACACAAAATGCTGGAGTAACTCAGCAGGACAGGCAGCATCTCTGGAGAGAAGGAATGGGTGACGTTTCGGGCCGAGACCCTTCTTCAGGCTGATCCAGATGATGATGTTTGCATATCTTTCATTCATTTGTTCTATATCTCTCCCCATCACCGTCTAAATCTCTTGTTTCCTTTTCCCCTGCCTCTCGGTCTGAAGGAGGGCCTCGAGCCGAAACGTCACCCATTCCTTCTCGACAGAGATGCTGCCTGTCCAGCATTTTGTGTCTATCTTCGGTTTGGACCAGCGTCTGCAGTCCCCTCCTGCACATAATTTGACGCATTTCAGATGCACGTGATCGCAACTAAAGTCAAGAGGTCCCGTCGTCCAACCGTCAGTGACAACAGAAATAATCAGCCAGACTTGGTTGCTGGTGCATGTTGCCTGGATGCTAACTACATTTTCAATCAAGTGGTGCTGAAATAAGCAGCAGCAAACAGTCTCTTTTTCAAGGCCAGTATCTTATAAAGGCATCGAGACACCTGGCGAGAGGCAGGACGTGGTAATGGATTGCCCACTAACTTACTGAACAGCAAAGTCAATTCCAAGGCCTAATCCTGATCTCATTCCATACAAACTTCTGTCCCCCATCGGTCAATGGCAACGTGCAACAGCTGCAGCTCACTTGGTAGACACCTTAGCATTGAGTCGTGAGGTTGAGGTTGACATCCATCGCCTAAAAGATGCAGCATGGAAACAGGCCCTTCGCCCGCCAATTCCGAGCCAACCATCCATCACCCGTTCACACTAGCTCTATAGAGTCATAGAGTGATACAGTGTGGAAACAGGCCCTTCGGCCCAACTTGCCCACACCAGCCAACGTGCCCCAGCTACACTAGTCCCTCTTGCCTGCGCTGGGTCCATATCCCTCCAAACCTATACTATCCATGTACCTGACTAATGGTTTCTTACACCTTAGGATAATCCCTGCCTCAACTCCCTCCTCTGGCAGCTTGTTCCATGCACCCTTACCCCTCATATTCCTATTAATGTTCCATTACCCCTCATATTCCTATTAAATCTTTTCCCCTTCACCTTGAACCTCTGTCCTCTGGTCATCTCTGTTATCCCACATTCTCATCGATCCTCTTCCCATTAGTGGCCAACTTACGGCGGAGATTGACAGATTCTTGATTAGTACAGGTGTCTACAGGGGTTACGGGGAGAAGGCAGGAGAATGGGGTTGAGAGGGAAAGATAGATCAACCACGACAGAATGGCGGACTGGACTTGATGGGCTGAATGGCCAAATTCCGCTCCTGGATCTTATGAACTTATGAACCTACAAAACCCCCACGTATTTGGGATGTGGGGGGGAATTGAGCACCCGGAGGAAACCCACGCAGTTACAGGGAGAACGTGCATACTCCGCACAGACAGCACCCATGGTCAGGATCGAACCGGGGTCTCTAGCGCTGAGAGGCAGCAGCTCTACCAGCTGTGCCACCTTGCAGCCCAATACTGTCATCATGGAGTCATTGAGTGCACGGAAACAGGCTCTTTGCCCCAACATACCTACGCCAACCAAGATGCCCCATCCAGGCAAGTCCCTTCTGCCTACATTTGACCCACATCCTATTAAACCACTCCGATCCAGGTACCTATTCAAGTATCTTTTAAATGCTGTTACAGTACCTGCCTCAAATAACTGCTCTGGCAGCTCGTTCAATACGCAGTGTGAAAAGGTTGCCCCTCAGATTCCAATTAAATCTTTCCCCTCTCACCTTAAACCTATACCCTCTGGTTCTCGATTCCCCTACTCTGGGTAAAGACTCTGTGCATTCACTCCATGTATCTCCCTCATGGTTAATATTTAAACCTCAACCAGTGTTCTTAGAGTCATAGTCATAGAGCGATACAGGCGGAAACAGGCCCTTCGGCCCAACTCGCCCACACCGGCCAACAATGTCCCAGCTACCCTAGTCCCACTTGCCTGCGCATGGCCCATAACCCTCCAAACCTGTCCTATCCATGTACCTGTCCAACTGTTTTTTAAACAATGGGATAGTCCCAGCCTCAACTACCTCCTCTGGCAGCTTGTTCCATACACCCACCGCCCTCTGTGTGAAAAAGCTACCCCTCGGATTCCTTTTAAATCTTCTCCCCTTCACCTTGAACCTATGTCCTCTGGTCCTCGATTCCCCTACTCTGGGTAAACCTTGGGTGTCAACCTCGGGTGTAAACCGGCATCTGCAGTTCCATTTTTTATATTACGTGACAAAGGGGACTCTGCTTTTCTTGATCTTTCACGATGTGAGGCATCACTAGGGCCTCCTGGCGACCAACCTACAGCAGGAGAATTCTCGCTACTCTCCATGGCAGCTTCACTCTAGTCGCCGCTAATTTTTCAACATGTCCAAAAATTCGCGGCGACCATAATGAGGCCGCGACTAGTTCCCAAAATGCGGGGACCCCTCGCGACCATGAAGGTGACTCCCCGGCAACCATCCGCGAACATGTGGCAACCGCAGAGTCTCCTGAAGTGGCTGAAGTGGGACAGGTCTGTGAGGCCCAGGGAAGGATTTAACATCAAGAAGGGCTTTGGACAGAGTAAGCTGTTTGCCGAGGCAGGAGGGTCAGTAACCCGGAGACACAGGTTTGAGAGACGGCACGAGGGAGAAGGTATTATGCAGAGAGTCATTGTGACCTGGTACAGTGCTGGGGAACGCAATGTGAGCAGATGCCACAGCCGCCATCCGAAGGGAAGTAAATAATTGAAGGGAAAGTCTGCAGGGCTGCGAGGAAAGAGCAAAGGAGAAGAAATAATTGGATGGTTTAGTTGGGTTTAGTTTAGAGATACAGGCCCTTCGCCCGGTCCCCGCACACTAGCGCTATCCTACACGCATTAGGGACAATTTACACGTGTACCGAGCCAATTAACCTACAAACCTCCACGTCTTCGGAGTGTGGGAGGAAACCGAAGATCTCGGAGCAAAGCCACGCAGGTCACGGGGAGAAGGTACAGACAAGCACCCACAGCAAGGATCGAACTAGTTCTATCCACTCGGGACAATTTACAGAAGCAATCAACCTACAAACCAGCACGTCTTTGGAATGTGGGCGGAAACCGGAGCACCCGGAGAAAACCCACGCAGGTCACGGGGAGAACGTACAAACTCCGTACCGACAGCACCCTTGGTCAGGATCGAACCCGGATCTCTGGTGCTGTAAGGCAGCAACTCTACCGCTGCGCCGCCGTGCCGCCCTCTTGCTCACGCCCTCGAATCTTCGCAAATCCTTTTGGAAGTTGTATTCTGGAGGTAAAGTTCACGGCTGCCGTTTTCAAGTCTGAATTGCGGCTGCAGCCCGTCTATCTCAGCATCTCTAACACGAGCGTGCACAAGAGGGGGATTTCCGATATGTGCTGGGAGCCAGATGTTGGCACAGCTGCCGACCCCTGCTGTCGATGGACTCGGCAACGAGCCCAACAGCACAGACACTAACCCGCGGAAGAGCGGAGCCAAAGACTGTTCACATTATCTGCTTGAGGTTAGTTTGGAGATACGGCGCCCACTGAGACCACGCCGACCATCGATCCCTGCGCGCTAACACTATCCCTTCACACTAAGGACATTTTACAATTTTTACCAAAGCCAATTAACCTACACACCTGTACGTCTTTGGAAAATGGAAGGATATCCGGATTACCAGGATAAAACGCAAATGATCACAGGGAGAATATACAAAGTCTGTACAGTCAGCATTGAACCCGGGTCTCTCAGGCAGCAACTCTACCGCTGCGCCACCGTGCCTCCCTAATTACTCTGGCACTATCCGGCATAGTAGAGACCATTTATAATTTTGTAAGGGAGCCAATTAACCTACAAACTTGTACATCTTTGGCGTGTGGTAGGAAACCGACCCAGACAAACCCACGCAGGTCACGGGGAGAACGTACAAACTCCACACAGAGAGCACCCATAGTCAGTATTTAACTCAGGTCTCTTGTACTGAAAGGCAGCAACGACGTACAGGGGTTTGTCGGTTAATTAGCGATGTAATTGTAAATTGTCCCCAGTGAGTTAGTGTGCGGGGATTGCTGGTCAGCCCGGTCTCGGTGGGCCGAAGGGCCTGTTTTAATGCTGTATCTCTAAAACTAAACTAAAAAGGTATAATTTGCAACAAGCCTCTGAAGCCTGGCCTTGACCACTCTACCATGTGCTTATGGTTTAGGGCACATAAGATAGTAACATCATAAGTGATATGAGCACTGCTACCCCTCTGCGGCAGTCTGAAGAAGGGTCCCAAACCGAAACGTCACCCATCCTTTACCTCCAGTAGATGCTGCCTGACCTGCTGAGTTACTCCAGCACTTTGTATCATAAGGTCATAAGTGATAGGAGGAAAATGAGGCCATTCGGCCCATTCAATCATGGCTGAGCTATCTCTCCCTCCTAACCCCATTCTCCTGCCTTCTTCCCATTACCTCCGGGTGGGGGGGGGGGGGGGGTTCACACAGGCCCTTGGGCCCAACTCGATTCCACATGCCTTTGGCCTCAGTAAATTGTCCCTAGGGTGACAAAACTATGGCTAATCGACATGAGCCAACTCGATTTCACACGCCTGAGAGACCAGAGCGGAGATGTGTTGGAATGAGCCTCCTAATGACTGTCACGAAGTGGTCTACTCACCGCCCATTCTCTGGCTCCAGAAACACCTTGTTGGCCGCCACAACAGTCCTTGCCAGTTGGACCATTAAACAACGTTGGCAGACACACAAAGGCAAGAGCCGCTGGTTGAGAGGATTCTCGCCGTTCAAAACACTAATGGCATGAAGTGCCCTGGTTGCTAATCGGGCTAGCTTGACTGATAATTGTAGACAAGGGCGGCAGGGTGGAGCAGCGGTAGAGATCCGGGTTCGAGCCTGACTACGGGTGCTGTCTCTACGGGGTTTGTACGTTCTCCCCGTGACCCTCGCGGGTCTTCTCCGGGAGCTTTGGTTTCCCACCACACTCCAAAGGCATGCAGGTTAGTAAGTTAAATGGCTGGGTAACAATGGTAAATGGCCCCTAGTGTGTGTAGGATAGTGCTAGTGTGTGGGCTTGGCTGGTCAGTGCGGACTCGGTGGGCCGGAGGGTCTGTTTCCGCGCTGTATCTCTAGACTAAACTAGATGTGCCTCAGCTCATTTTAACATCCTATCTTGATGTGAGAGGATATCTCAGTGCGCACAGTGGCAGATGCTACTCTCCACCCATTCTCTGCTTACTGATTTCACCGATGCTGAATGCTACGTAGGTAATTCACAGCTGATTCACTTTAATTATTTTCTCTGCCTGCCCTGGATAACATAACGGTCAGCCTGTCAGGAATAGAAGGTCGCCTCGGGTGAAACCTCAGCCAAGAATCCCGCTCTGGTTTACGGTCCACGCCTGTACAAGTGTAGGTGGAAGCAGAGAGGGGAACAGAACTTAAGGGCGGCACGGTGGCGCAGCGGTAGAGTTGCTGCCTTACAGCGCTTGCAGCCGCCGGAGACCCGGGTTCGATCCCGACCACGGGTGCTGTCTGTACGGAGTTTGTACTTTCTCCCCATGACCTGAGTGTGTTTTCTCCAAGATCTTCGGTTTCCTCCCACTCTCCAAAGACGTGCAGGTTTGTCTAATAGTAAACTGTCCCTAGTGTGTGGAGGGTAGTGTTAATGTGTGGGGATCGCTGCTCGATGCGGACT
This sequence comes from Okamejei kenojei, assembly GCA_035221665.1. Lineage (NCBI taxonomy): Eukaryota > Metazoa > Chordata > Chondrichthyes > Rajiformes > Rajidae > Okamejei > Okamejei kenojei. The sequence goes on from CM069158.1 coordinate 5,961,874, forward strand.
CGGTGAGCTGAAGGGCCTGTTTCTGCGCTGTATCTCTAAACTAAACTAAACTCAGTGAGAACAAACCAAGGAGAAACAAGGAACTTCAGATGCTGGTTTATACAAAAAAAGGCACAAAGTGCTGGAGTAACTCAGTGGGGCATTGCCTGACCAGCTCTTTGTGTCCTTTTTTTTAGTATAAACCTCGCACAGAATAGAATCATTTCTGACATTTCAACTGTGGCCACAGTTCAAAAAGTATTTTATTGAGCGTGAAATGCAATGGAGCATCCTGAAAAAGACATTAAAAGCTGCCACAGGATTGCAACACTTTTAATGAAAGAATTCAATGTGCACCTTTCGCCAGTTCAGAAGCACTGCACGGCGAACGGTTTATTCTCTGAAGTGCAGTCACTGCTACAGTGTAGTTCAGTTTCCCTCTCTCTCCATCCCTCCCCAGCCCAAGTAGTTGTATTAGTTTCAGTCATCTTGTTGAGTCTCATTGTCTGTAACCCGTTTTCACCTAGCCCACAGCTACCAATGGCCTGTATCCGTTACCATCGTTACTTTTTTGCATATCTTCCATTCATTTGTTCTATTTTTCCCTCTATATCACTGTCTATATTACTCGTTTCCTTTCCCATGACTCTCAGTCTGAAGAAGGGTCTCCACCCAAAACGCCACCCATTCCTTTTCTTCAGAGGTGTGGTCTGACCCGCTGAGTTACTCCGAGCTTTTTGTGTCTATCTTCGGTTTAAAGCAGCATCTGCAGTTCCTTCCTGCTCTAATCCATGCAGTTCAGTTCAGTTCAGTTTAGTTGATTGTCACGTGTACCGAGGTGTACAGTGAGAAGCCTTTGTTGTACGTTCTCCCCTCTGCCTTCTCCGGGCGCTCCGGTTTCCTCCCATCCTCCAAAGACGTACACGTTTGTCGGCTTATTGGGTTGGTATAATTACAAATTGTCTAGTGGCCTATCGCTAGTCGGCATGGACACGGCAGACCGAAGGGCCTGTTACCAGACTGTATCACTGAACTAAACAAGCAGCATCTGCCCTGTCGTATGGTCTCGACCCAAAAACGTCAAACGTTTCTTTACACCCACAGAGGATGCTCAGACAGACACTGAGTTTCTCCAGCAGATGGTTTGTTGCTCTGGAGTGTCTCAAGTCTCTTGTGTCTCCAATCTTTGTTACTGATGCTGATGTACAGTTAAATAGAAGCAGTGTTTACAGACACAAAATGTTGGAGTAACTCAGCAGGTCAGGCAGCATCTCTGAAGAAAAGGAATAGGTGACGTTTTGGGTCGAGACCTTTCTTCAGACAGAACTTGGGTCTGAAGAAGGGTCTTGTACCGAAACGTCACCTATTCCTTTTCTCCAGAAATGCTGCTTGATCCACTGAGTTAATCCAGCATGTTGTGTCTATCTTTGGTGCAAACCAGCAGTTCTTTTCTATACGTAAATCTAGTTTAGTTTCTTATTGTCACCTGTACAGAGGTACAATGAAAATCTCTTTGTTGCACGCTATCCAGCCCATGAACAGACTGTTGATGATTACGACCAAGCCTCCCACAGCGTGCAGATGCAGGGTAAAGGCTTTACGTTTAGTGCAAGATAAAGTCCAGTAAAGTCCAAATAAAGCTTGTTCAAACTTTTCCAATGAGATTGATACGAGGCCAGTTGGTGATAGTTGATAGGATGGTTCAGTTGCCTGATAACAGCTGGGAGGAAACTGTCTCTGAATCAGGAGGTGTGCATTTTCACACTTCTGTACTTACTGCCTGATGGGAGAGGGGAGAAGAGGGAGTGACCGGTCCTTGATTATGTTGGTGGCCTTGCCGAGGCAGCGTGAAGTGTAGATGGAGTCAACGGCAGGGAGGTTGGTTTGCGTTATGGTCTGGTTTGCGTCCACAATTCTCTGCAATGTCTTGCGGTTTTGGACGGAGATCTTCCCAAACCACGCGGGGACGCATCCCGATAAAATGCTTTCTCGGGCGCGTCTGTAGAAGTTGGTGAGAGTTCTTTGGAACATGACAAACTTCTTAAGCACTGCAAAGAAGTAGAGGCATCGGTGTGCTATCTTGGCCATCGCTTCCATATGGCCGGTCCAGGAACAAGTTGCTGGTGATATTGACTCCAAAGAGCTTGAAGCTTTCATCCATCTTAACCTCGGCACCAGCAATTGTATAGTGAGGTATGTGTATGTATCACTTTGCTTCCTGAAGTCTATCTCTATCTCCTTTGACTTGCTCATCTCTCCCTAGGAGGCCTGGAATTCATTTCCTGAGGGTAGGAAAGACAGGGATGATGGCGGGGACAGTTGTACTGTCTCTAAACTAAACTAAAATAAAATAAAATAAACTAAACACACTATCTCAATGATCACCTGAATTGTCCTGGTATTAGAGACTAGACCAAGTGCTGGCAAGTGGGATTAGTTTATATGGACATACGGTCATAAGGTCATAAGGAATAGGAGTAGAATTAGGCCATTCGGCCCATCAAGTCTATTCCACCATTCAATCATGGCTGATCTATCTCTCCCTGCTCACCCCATTCTCCTGCCTTCTCCCCATAACCTCTGACACCCTGACAAATGGATCTATCTCTGCCTTAAAAATATCCACTGGTGGCCTCAACAGCCTTCAGTGGCAATGGATTCCACTGAGTCACCACCCTCTGACTAAAGAAAATTCTCCTCATTCCTTCCAAAACGTCCTTTGATTCTGATGCTATGACCTCTAAGTCCTAGACTCTCCTTTAATGGGAACATCCTCTCCACATCCACTCTGTATAAGCCTTTCATAGGAAGGTATGGACACAATGGGCCGAAGGGTTTTGAAGGGAGGACACTGAGAACAGAAACAGAAATGGAACAGGGGGACTGGGAACTGGCGCGGAGCATTGAGGCACAAATTTCCACCACAAAGGCCGACAGGCCTCTTTATACTGTGTAATTCTTTCATTAAATCACTGCAGATGTGGGATGGATGGTTGGAGGGATTAGCTTGCACGAGTTATTACTCCAGCTGCTATGCTGATCTTTTAAGGGTGTCGCAGGCAGCCCCGTAACATTAACAATGGCCCAGTCAACTACCAGAGTAATTGAAGCAGATAAAGCGAAAGCCATTAACAAGAGTTCCTTTGCAAACCACAAACCGCTGTTAATGAAAATTTGTCATTTGTTGACATGACTGATCACAGAGCAGCGGTTAATAGTATTAAACTGTCCAAAAATGTCACCCATGGTTGAACCCATGTCACTCCACTGCCATCCTCGGCAGAATTAAACCTTCTTTTCTAAGTATCAACTGCTCTTGCTTCTCCTTGCCCCTCCCAACACACACTCTCTTACACACACACACTCTCTTACACACACTCACCTAACACACACAAGCACACATTCACATGCACACAGGCACTCTCTCTCACACACTTTCTCACACACACACCCCTCACACGCATACACACGAACACTCTCACACACGCACTCTCACACACACACACACTCTCACACACACTCTCACACAAGCACACACTCACAACCACAAACTCACACACACTCTCACACTCTTACACACGCACACGCTCACAAACACACACACACACTCACCCACACACAGGCACTCACTTACACACTCACACGCACACACACTCGTGCACACTCACACACACACACTCTCTCTCACACACGCACATTTTCTCACCCACAAACTCTCACACAAACACATTCTCTCTCACACACACACACCTGTGGCTTTCAACCACAGTCTTTAGTTTAGTTTAGTTTAGAGATACAGTGTGGAAACAGGCCCTTCAGCACATCGCGTGCACGCTGACCGATAATCCCCGCACACTTGCACAATCCTACACCCTAGGGACATTTTTTTTTACCAAAGCCAATTAACCTATGAACCGGCACGTCTTTGGAGGGTGGGAGGAAACTGAAGCACCTGGAGGAAACCCACGCGGTCACAGGGAGAACGTACAAACTCCGTACAAATAGCACCCGCAGTCAGGATCGAACCCGGGTCTCTGGCGCTGAAAAGCAGCAGCTCTGCCGCTGCGCCACTGTGCTGACCTGACCTGCTTCAAAGTTCCAAATCTACTTTAAAGTTCTGATGGAAAGACTACAAGCTGACATGCTGACTTAATTTACCTCTCCACAGAAACTGCTTGACTTGCTGAGAATTCATGGCATTTTTATAACCTGTTTTAGTGGTGCTGATTGAAAGTTAACCTTTGACCTGGACATTAAGAAGAATACCCCACCCCCCCACCCAATAATGGCGCATGGTTTCTGAAGGTAGCAGGCTTTAGACACAAAGTACTGGAGTAACACAGTAGGCCGTGTCCCGACAACTTCACTTGTTCCTTCTCTGCTGTCTGACCTGCTGAGTTACTCCATCTTTATGGGTCTATCTTCCGTTTAACCAGCATCTGCAGCTCCTTTCTAAAGTAAACTAAATATGGGCTCCAACAGCACTGAAAATGCTATGTCCTGTTGTGCTGAAGCAAAGCAAGAGTTTCAGTGTCCCACCACGGACACATGACACTAAAACTCTCTTGAATCCTGAACCTTGAAAATGCGGGCTGACCTGTGCCTTATAATGGGTGACGTTGCTGGTCAAGACTGAAGAAGGGTCTCGGCACGAAACGTCACCCATTCCTTCCCTCCAGAGACGCTGCCCGTCCCGCTGAGTTACTCCAGCTTTTTGTGTCTATCTTCGGTGTAAACCAGCATCTGCAGTCCCTTCCTGCACACTCGCCGTGGCATCCATCCCTGCTCTTAGAGGCCTTAGTTTAACAGCGCAAGGGAAAGGCAGCACTGCCCCAGTTTCACACTGAGAAGTGAGCCCAGCTTTTGTACGCTGGTACCTGGATATGGGACTCACGTGGCCCAGCCTTCTGACTCAGAGGCCAGAGTGCTGCCTCCGTCTTTAATTACAGATAAAGCCTTTAACTGACGTTGCCACCAGCAACAAAGCAATCACACCCGGCTTGTCTCGTTGAGCTCTGTAAATTGAAAACTACCCACTGTACACGTCAAAGCTTTCCCCCCACCCCCCACCTCCCACCCTCTCCCCCCACCTCCCCTTCCCAATGACATGGTGTGTGACAAGGCTTTGCATGGGATGTGGTGTGACTTTGCTAATGATTCAACTAATCGATCTGTTAGAGCTCAGCCTGCTACATGGCGGCGATCAATTACTGGAATAGTTATAAGTGTTTCTGAGAACCACTTCTACTCAGAAGAGGCACATTGATTGTGAGAACCGACACCATAAGGAACAGCAGCCAGCGCAGTGACATCTGTGCAAACGCTAACTTGATATGAACAGTTGCAGTCTAATTTCCCTGTGTTTATTTCTTAATAGTCTCTTGTGTGGGACCGAGTAGATATTTCACCGTTAAAGACCTACGAGAGAAGGAAAAGTCAATACGTTGCTTTGCATATACGCCGAGATTTCTCGACCAGGCTTCACAGGCTGCTGGTCCTCCACACAGTGTGCTGCCCTTAAGGCAGGAGCGTGGGGTTAGGAGGGAGAGATAGATCAGCCATGATTGAATCGATCAGTCTGAAGGGTCTCGACCCGAAACGACACCCATTCCTTTCTCTCCAGAGATGCTGCCTGTCCCGCTGAGTTACTCCAGCATTTTGTGTCTATCTTCAGTTTAAACCAGCATCTGCAGTTCCTTCCTCACCATGGCTGAACGGCAGAGTAGACTGGATGGGCTGAATGGCCTAACTCTGCTCCTATCTCTTATGACCTTATGGCCAAGCGGGCATGACTTTGGCTTGGCTCCACGATCCAACGCTATTGGCAATTACGCAATGTTTATTGGCAATGCGCCCAACTCGCAAGGTAGAGTTCCTGCCTCACAGCGCCAGAGTCCCGTGTTCGATCCTGACCTCGGGTGCTGTCTGCACGGAGTTTGTACGTTCTCCCCGTGAACGCGTGGGTTTTCTCCGGGTGCCCCGGTTTCCCCCCACACTCCAAAGACGTGCAGCTTTGTAGATTAATTGGCTTTGGTAAAAATTGTAATTTGTGTGGGGGTGTGAGGGGGTGATCGCTGGTCGGCACATGTTCGGTGGGCCGAAGGGCCTGTTTCTGCGTCGTACCCTTGTGCTGAGCCGGCACTATCTGTCAAGGAAGGGAGGAGGAAGGAACTGCAAATGCTGGTTTACACCGAAGATTGACTCAAAATGCTGGATTAACTCAGGTTTCGGGTCAAGACCCTCCTTCAGACCCCGGGTCCCGACCCGAAACATCACCCATTTCTTCCACCCAGAGATGCTGCCTGGCCCGCTGAGTTACTCCAGCATTTTGTGTCGATCTGTCAGAGATGGGCCTGCTTCCACGCTGTGTCTCTAAAGTCTAAACTCTGCAGTCTAAAGCATTTGGCACAAAGTTCCTACAAGGTGCCAAAACCTTCCCACTCAATCTCCCGTCCACCGCCCCCACCCACCTCACAGACCGCTTCTACCTACCCAGTAAAACCGTCCCTCCAGCCTCTTTGAGCGACGAGACATAACTAGAGCCGCAATGTGGGCATTTCTGAGGAGGTTTGGACTCGAATCTTCAGGGTAATGGATTCAGGTCGTCTCAACTCATCTCACTTAGAATTCTTAGCAGCTGTTGGAAACAAAGGAAAACCTTAATTCCATCTGCCTCGGATTGATCAGAACCCGCATCCCACAGGTGAACGAATAGAATTGTAACCAGCGGATTGGCCCCTTTGGTTAGATTAGAGAGGAAAGTGAAATGCTTGCAATGGAAACAGGAAGGTTCCTCTGGGCTGAGCTGCAAGCTATATTCCAACTGAGCACATGTGTTAATGATGTAATCGTTGCCCCCCCCCCCTGCATTTAATAAACGCAGCTCCTTGCCGTTCACCATTTAGCCTTCGGTAGGTTTCATTCCCTTCAGTCGACCAGCGCCAGGGTCACCAGATTGATGCGGAGGATTTAGTACGGTCATACGGGACAGCACGGTGGCGCAGCGTGTCGAGCCGCTGCCTTGCAGTGCCAGACACTCGGGTTCGATCCTCTGTGTGGAGTTTGCATGCTTCCCCTTGGACCACGTGGTTTCCCTCCGGGTGCTCTGGTTTCCTCCCGCACTACATAGTCGTGCAGGTTTGTAGGTTAATTGGTCTCTGTAAATTGCCCCTGGTGTGTAGGAAGCAACAGTGGGGTGACGTGGAACTAGTAGAATGTGCAATCGGTAGTCGGTTTGGACTCAATGTAACTCTATGACTCTATGACACTGTATCCCCTAAGCTAATTAGTTTAGTTTAGTTTAGAGATACAGCGCAGAAACAGGCCCTTCAGCCCATCGAGTCAGCGTCGACCAGCGATCCCCGCACATTAACACAAGCCCTCACACACTAGGGACAATTTAAACTCATACCAAGTAAACAAACCCCAGCCTACAATTAACCTACAAACCTGCCTGTCTTTCTGACCCTGGCGCTGCGAGCGCTGTAAGGCAGCAACTTTACCGCTCTACCACTTTGCCGCCCACCTTAACGGTTAAGGATCAACTCGCTTTGGCATCAGTTCCCTTGTTTCAGCTGGCTCTAGTTAGTACGAGAAGAATGCAATTAATTCTGTCAACAAAATCTGTGTACAAAATCATGAGAGGAATAGAGTGGGCAAGTGCACAGAGTCTGTAGCCCAGAGTAGGGGAATCGAGAACTAGGGGGTGGTACGGCGGCGCAGCGGCAGAGTGACTGCCTCACAGCGCCAGAGTCCCGGGTTCGATCCCAACTACGGGTGGTCGGGGTTTGTACCCTCTCCCAGTGACCTGCGTGGGTTTTCTCCGGGTGCTCCGGTTTCCTCCCACACTCCAAAGACGTACAGGTTAGTCGTTTATTTGGCTTGGTAGAATTGTAAAAAAATCGTCCCTTGTGTGTGACGGACAGCGTTCGTGTGCGGGGATCGTTGGTCGATGCGGACTCGGTGGGCCGAAGGGCCTGTTTCCACGCTGTATCTCTAAACTAAACTAAACTAAACTAAGACATAGATTTGATGTGAGAGGGGAAGGATATATTGAGAACCTGAGGGGTAACTTCTTTACACAAAGGGTGGTGGGTGTATGAAACAAGCTTCCGGCAGAGATTGTTGAAGCAGATGCTATCACAACGTTTAAGAAACATTTGGACAGGTACATGGATAGGACAGGTTTAGATGGATATGGGCCAGAAGATCTATTTTATTTAAATGGAAAGCCTCCAGCCCTCCGACTGCACTCCAGTGGTACTCTGAAACGATATAATGTTTAAATTTAGAAAAACTAGGGAGTGACATTGTTGGTTAAATTTGATAAACGTGGGGAAAATGTAATGAACACTTTCATACAATATAACTTGCTCCCTCTTTAACCGTTATAAAAACTATTTCACTTCTATATGGTGGAACTGACTTGAGGTCATACAGACTTAAACTGTTGAAACTTTTAGTTCAGATTTGGTTTTGCTTTGTTTAGTTTTTATTTATTTATTTTATCTTTAGTTTTATTTTATTATTATTAATTTTTATTTTTTTATTTTATTTTAATTTGGGGGGGTTTCGCTTTTTCCTTTTGTCTTTTTCTTTTTGTCTTTTTATTTTTGTGTTTTTTTCTACATTTATAAGTTTTCCTTTAAAGATGTAACTATATTTACATTGGGACCGGGAGGTCCATACGCAATGTGTATTTTGACATTGGTCTCATATCAGGTTATACCTGTTATTAATGTAATCCTGATCCCTATATATCAATATCATGTTTTTTTTTTTGCTCTGTTTTTTTTTAAATGTTTTATTTTTGTTTTCTTTGGGGAAAAAAAACAATAAAAAGATTTTTTTTTAAAAAATGATGGATATGGAAGCAGGTGAGACAAGTGTAGATAGGACATGTTGCTGGGTGGAGGCAGGTTGGGCTGAAGGGCCTGTTTCCATGCTGTATGACTCTCAATGGCTTTGTGAACATGTTATGACTCCAATCGGTGACACAGCCAAACCAAAAGCACACTAACCGCTGCGTATATTATTATTCTGGCTCGGGAACACGAGGGACTTTCCAGTTATATAACATCAGCAATGTAACAAATCCATCACAAGGCCTTCACAGCAACATTGTCACGCACGCACCTACGCCAGGCCACTTGGATGTCGAGGAGGTTGATCCTAAATTTCTCAAAGATGTATGGCAGATTTTAAATGAATTGAAATGAATTGAAATATACAGCTTGGATTCTGACTGAAGATAGGCGCCAACGCCACCTATTCCTTTTCTCCAGAGATGCACGGGGAGAACGTGCAAACTCCACACAGACTGCACCCGAGGTCTCTGGCGCAATGAGGCAGCGGCTGTACCAATACGCCACTGTGCCACCCCCGGCTACAAACATTGATCACAAGTATTACTTGGCACCAGGGGCGGAAAACTCAGGGGGGGGGGGGGGGGGGGGGCAGAGGGGACACGTCCCCCCCCCCATGTTTTGAGAGGTGGGGGACGTTCCCCCCCCCCCCCCAAGGTTTTGTGACCCGGATTTTAAAACCTCCGCTTTACACGAGACAGTGGTGGTGGGACTGCTGATCGAGGGCGCCGATTGGACGAGAGAGACGTCGGTCAGCAGGCAATGGGGGCGGGACATGATGATTCAGCGCGATGATTGGAGGAGGGAGGAGTGGGGGGGTGGGACTGAGGATAGAGTGCGGTGATTGGAGGAGGGAGACGTGGCACAGACCTGCGCCTCATCCGCAGCCAGGATCGATCCCGGCCGGGTCTCCGGTCCTGTCCCGTCCCCACTCGGGTGCCCTCCCACGGGTGGCCAGAGAGGTGAGGGTCAGACGTGCGCGGCGCCCCCAGGCCCACAGCCAGCGCAGAGAAGCAGCGCTAAACCCAGCTTACTCTGCCTGTCCCGCCAGGTTAACCTACAACCCTGCCTGGGCTTGTGGGAAATATGGCCAGCGCGGAGAAGCAGCGCTGGTGTCTCGTCAGTCCAGGCAGGGCTGTAGGTTAACCCGGCGAGACAGGCAGTTGAGCTGCATTTAGCGCTGGATTGAGCCTCCGAAGCCTCGCGCATGTGCGTGTGTGTGCGCATGTGCGCGCGGCCGCCAAAAAATTGTGTCCCCCCCTGTCCCCTCCATGTTTTGTTAGCGAGTTCCGTGCCTGCTTGGCATGTTGCAAAGAGACCTTTAATAGAATGATAGATGAACAGATGAGGAAGAAAGAAATGGAAGGAACAGAGAAAAGAGGTTCGTTGGAGCAAAAATGTACGTGGAACATAAAACAACAGCACAAAGGGGGGCAAAAGGTGAGAGACTCCATACTGTCAATTCCACCTCAGGAACACGGAAATCAATTCATTCCCAATTGAACTGGGTCTTCGTTTTGCTCTTAGTCGTGGCTTGTGGTAGTCGGAAACTTCCATTTAGAAATGGCTTTTGACATGGTGTGATTTGTTGTCCATTACCTCCAGCTAATTGCGTTCCAGTAAATAATTTAAACCATTCAATAAGTGAACAAAACATAAAATTGACAATAAACCTGAGCCTGCAGCCAGAAATCAGACAGCGTCCTGTCTGCACATTTGATCATACTGGGGAATGAGTTTGGTTATGTTTTGTCGTTGCCGTGGCCAAGAGTACAACTGTTCACCCCGTCTCTGCTCCATCATCTCTCCCCCTCCCCCTCAACTCAACTACTAAACATGACAATTATATCCGGTGACTTTTCCCTTTCCCCCGCCTCGCAGTCCGAAGAAGGGTCTCGACCCGAAACATCACCCATCCCTTCTCTCCAGAGATGCCGCCGGTCCCGCTGAGTTACTCCAGTTTTTTTTTTTTTACTTAACAACAATCGGTGTGGAAGAGAGATGCAAAGCGGTGGAGTAACTCAACGGGTCAGGCAGCATCCCTGGAGAAAATGGATAGGTGACGGGACCATTTAGTGTCCTTAAGAGATGTCACGTTTCACAGAAGCCAATTAAGCTACAAACCTGCATTTTTCATTAGATTGTGGGAGGAAACCGGAGTACCCGGATAAAAAAACCCACGCGGTCACAAGGAGAACCTGCAAACCCCATAGAGGCAGCATACATAGTCAGGAGCGTATCTCGTCTGTCGGTATCCCAGTCCTGCGCTGAGCTGCACTGAAGGTGCTCTCTCAATGGATGCTGAGGGCATTATTATTATTATTATTGCCGCCGTTTAAGCATTGCCCGGGGGCATTTCACGGGGACCCAGCAGACGAGTCGCTGCCTCACGGCGCCGGAGACCCGGGCTCGACCCCGGCTGCGGCCGCTGTCTGCGCGGAGTGTGTCCGTTCTCCCCGTGACCTGCCCGGCTTTTCTCCACATGGGTGTCCACGGGGAGAACGGACCCACACTCCGTGCACACAGCGCCCGCACCCAGGATGGAGCCCACGGTTTAGCACGGCCTTGCGCCACGGGCAAAAGGGGCAAGCTGGCTCGGCAAACCCAACCCAACCCAACCCAACCCAACCCAACAAGGGCCGCCGCTCCCCTCCCGGGAGAAAGTGCCCCCACCCCTCCAGTGTAACGATGAAGCCCTGTGAATGCGATGTGGTGTCCTTCCCTCTCTGTCTGACAGGAATTAACCAGAGCCTGCAGCCCAAGGGATCAGGGCTAAGGTCGGCAGGGCAAAGAGAAACACGCTTCATGTGTTATTGGTGCCGTGCCCGAGGTCCGCAGGCGTGGCCTGGCGCTGGGCGCTGGACAGCCCCGTCTCCGCCTCGCAGTGCCCAGCGAGCCCGCAGTCTGCTTTGCATGCGAGCCACTCATTCACTGACTCATCAGATTAAAGCGTTTAGGAATGATGGTCCCCCCCGACTGCATTGAGCGGCCCTTCAGCAGCCGAAACAAAAAGTAAGAGCATCTGAAAGCTTCCCCGCCTCTGCCCATTACCTCATCCCCACCAGCTTTGTCCGGCATCGCCCTGGTAACTAACCCGAGCAGCTAAACACTGGCACGCCGCCTCCTCTTCAACCCCCCACCCAACCCACCCCACCTATTGGGGACACCACGCTGCTGCCCACACGAAGAGGCACCGACAGACTTTCACACGGTGGAGGCCAAGGCCAGCCAGCTTGCTGCGGCGTCGGGAGAGTGGCCAGCAGACCTGCACCCAGCGCCCTTTGGAAAGTCTAAACTAAAACCACTGAGGGTCAATGGTTCACGTGTACCGAGGTACGGTGACATTTCACGCTGTTTACTAGAGTCGCTGCCTCCCAGCGCCGGAGACCCGGGTTCGATCCTGACCACGGGCGCTGTCTGTACGGAGTTTGTCCGTTCTCCCCCTGTGACCCGCGTGGGTTTTCCCCGGGCGCTCCGGTCTCCTCCCACACTCCGAAGACGTGCATGTTTGGAGTTAATTGGCCGTGTTTTTTACTAAACTGTCATTTCTCTCTAGTGTGTCGGACCGTGCAGGTGTTCGGGGACTCGATGGGCCAAAGCGCCCGTTTCCGTGCTGCGTCTCTCGTCTAAAACCCTTAGACCACTCCCGCATTGTGAGTTTAACACACCGCACCCGGTCGGAACCAGAACCTTTTAAACTCACAAATACTTTGTGCTTCTTCCCAAACAGTTTGTCGCTGTCTTTGTTCCAGAGAGAAGTTGTGAATGTCTCCCATCAGCCAATTTAACAGCATTAATCATTGTATGCGAGATGGACATCAAAACTATTAAAAATGTATGAATTCGGCGATATATTTTGTGGCAGAGAATTCAAACAAAATCCATTGGCTCCACTCTCGCTTTTAATTGGTTGCTATTAAAAGTCACAATATAACATTTCACCGGTTTAACCTGAAACAAGAATGTGATAGATGGCATTAAGATTTAATGTGTCTCTTTAAGAAACGGTGGCTGTTTTGTTCCAGAGAAGTGGGAGCAGGGATCACTGTTTATTTTTGTTTTTGACTAAAGATTCTGTTTTTGGAGGTATCATTATTCCCTCAGCTAATTTTCACATCTCCGGTTCTGTGGTGCCTCGTACCTTACCAGGGTAGCCCACATTGTCCGGCAGGCACACACTTGATATAACTCGTGTGCCTTGGGAGTGCGGTCCTGTTAAACGGGGATAAGGGATTGAAATGACTCCTTTCTCCCACACACTTCCACTGGTGGAGAGAGAACAATATATTTAGCCTCGCGTCGTTACTGAGACTCTGCTCAAGGCAGGCAAATGATGCTTGCTACAAGTTCTCATAAGAAGTTGAAACGCAGCAGGTTTTTTTTTAACAATACGGTACATTGGAAAAACTTGATCAACATTGGGGGGGGGGGGATCCCACAGTAATTAATCTACGTAAGCGAAACGGCTGTAAAATATTCTGATTAAGTCAAAATATGTGACGCGCACGTTAGTCCATGGTTAATATTTTTTAATTATCGAGCGTACAGACACACCACCTTTTTTTCTCTCCTGTTATTCAGTCTGTCAAACATGTTTTCTTCAATGAAAAGCCTGGGATTGCTCTGGGCCACCAGCCAAACCCTTGCTTGCTAATACAAACTGCGTGTAGCAAAGTGTTATTTAACCTGGCTGATCAGTGTGCAAAACAGAGAGAGGGGAGAGAGAAAAAAAAATCATCTGTTTAATCAGCAAGGCTAGTGTGAAGGACTAACGCTGCCATTGAGATTCTATCAACAACCACCTGTCCAAAAATTATTTATCATCCTTTAAAACTTTCATTCCAGTCATTCCCTTCCTCGCAGTTTATTTTTGTAATTTAAAAAAAAAAGCAAAATTATTTTTAAAACAGAAATTTCCTTCAAGGATTAAAAAATAGGTTTGAAATACATTAATGATCTGCGTTGGCTGAAGCAATGTCAGAAGTGAACATCACCCCTCGCCTCCTTGAAAATTAAATTCTTGCGGTTGTACTGCATACATGGGATCCTAAAACATCTTTGTTGCAGAAGGCAAGTCATTGTCACAAAGCGCGGTCGGTTTCGGGGCTGGCATGATCATCTTCCAAAAGTAAGACTGCACCAGAGAGAAAATTTGCACAATTGAGAATTTTAGTGGGAATAGTCAGTGTATGTAGAAATTCACCACAGTTTTCCCTGCAGTTATATTCATGAAGAGGAATTTTAACCTGTCATAAAATCTTAAATATATAAAACGTTACATTCTGATGCTAATGTTACACATGTACCCATATGTACATATATATATATATATATATATATATGCAGTATTTATATATATTATTTATATATTTATTTGTTTGTGTGTGTGTGTGTATGTGTATATGTATATATATATATTATATAGAGAGAGAGAGAGAGAGAGAGAGAGAGAGAGAGATAGATATAGAGAGAGAGAATATATATATATATATATATATATATATATATATATATATATATATATATACACACACATATATATATATATATATATATGTGTGTAGGAAAGAACTGCATATGGCTGGTTTAAATCAAAGGTAGACACAAAATGCAGGTGTAACTCAGCGGGACAGGCAGCATCTCTGGAGAGAAGGGATGGGCGACGTTTCGGGTCGAGGCCCTTCTTCAGACTCTGTGTGTGTGTGTGTGTGTATATATATATATATATATATGGGAGAGAGAGATTATATATATGTGTGTGTATATATATATATATATATATAGGCAAGAGAGAAGGGTAATAGATATATATATATCCATATAGATAGATATATGAGTGTGTGTGTGTGTATATATATATGTGTGTGTGCGTGCGTACGTGTGAATTTGTGTGTATGTATATATATATATACATATTTCTACGTGCACACACACACACACGCACATATATACGTACACATGCATATGCATCTAACTATTTGTACATAAAACTAACGTAAATGTATATACATACATACAAACATTTATATTAAACATATATATATACACACGCATTTATATTAGCAATATATATCTTTTATTTATATTAGTTATTTGTATGCACAAAATATCTGTGAGAATGTTACATTGCATACTTATATTGGTAAATGCCAAATGTAAACTGTCTATTCAACATCATGTGGAATTATACATAGAAATAAAATGTTATGAATTATAAATATATATTTTGTATAATTATGAGTATATCAATCTATATTGATAAATTCACATATATGAATAACACGTTCTTTGTAAGTACACAGTGCATATAATAGTGTCATTGTGTACTTGTATGTTATATAGAATTATGGATATATATTTTATGCACATTTATTCACATGCACATATATGTGCAAAGATTACAGTGGCAACATATGCATGGTTTTAAAAACTGCAGGGGAAATGAAGATACATTTATTTTGATAAATTGAAAACATTTTTTTCAAATAACTGTTTACGGAAATTAAATGTTAAGAAATGCATTAGTTAAGGTTAGGGCCCACTAACCACTTGGTTAGCAATGGTTAAATAAGAGATCCTCAAAAAAAAAACCCAATTCCATCCCTGTGATGGTATCAGTACAACCGGATCTCATCTTTATTTCAAAGCTGTTTAAAAATTCCATTACGGCTTCGGATAATGTATCAAATATACTGTGTGTGTGTCTGTGGCCGTCGCTGAAACTTAATGGAGATACATATTTTATGCCCTTTAACATCGGAGGTTAAGACAAGGAAACAGAGACCTATTGTGACTATTTCTTATGCCCCCCCCCCCCAAAAAAAAAGATTCTCATCTATATTTACCGGGATTTAATCGGGACTTGGAGAAATCAGCAAAAAACCTTACTCAATAACCTACATCCTAATTCACAATTGATTTCATTGCAAGGCACGGTACCTCGAGCAAGTAACGCAATTGACACACACACACACACACACACACAGAACTCCAAGCTTAATATTAAAATCCAACACCAGAAAGATAGTTTTAAAAATTAAACACCACTTAATCATGTGACGGCTTTGTCCTTTTGTAAATGCTGCTGCCTCGAATAAATGCTCTTTTACTTTAAGAAAAGTGTTCTCTGGACAGAATAACCAGCTGGGGGGGGGGGGGGGGGGCATTCTCAAAGGAGTGATTTTGCAAACAGCTTACATTTAGATCTTACTTATAGATTCCAGGTATAAGATGGCGAAGAAAGTATATTTTAATCGTGAAAAAATAAACCGATGCTCCTTGTAAAAGACACATCGATACTGGACGCAGAATCTATATTAAATTCTCCAGCATTTTGTGTACCCTCGATTTTCCAGCATCTGCAGTTCCTTCTTCAACACTTTATTAAAACCGTATGGCTACGATTTTTTTTTTAAATCTGGTGTTGCTTTTCCAGGAGAAAGTACTGCATTTTTATTTTAGAAAAATTAGATACATTCACAATTCTATTCCTTGCTACGAGGGTAGAAGTTAAAGTTCGCGAGGTGGGGAACAACATAAAACAAACTCGAAGTGGAATTTTTCGCTTGTTTGTAACAAGAATAATAAAAGCAAATCGCTCCGGAAAATATATTATCGCCAGAAGATTTAACTGGGATTATTATTTTTTTTTTTTTTGGCGGGGAGTGGTTCGTGTAGTCAAAATTAATCAGCCGGTGAATTTTGTAAGAGATTTATTAAGTGAAGTGGGGAGTTATTCTCGATTGGAAAACGCAGTGCATCTGACTTTCCATTTGTAGATGGTTCGCGCACAGTGAGATGGACGCAAGAATGGGGAAGGTTTTTTTTGCAATTAATCAACGTTATTTCAACATTTCTTTCCCCCAAACATCCAGGCTGGTATCATGCTCGATTTTTGGACTTACATGGGGAGATTTCACGGGAAAGTGGCTCAGTGCGAAGCCGTGTTCCCGGGAGCTGTCCCACACACAACCAGCGGCCGCTGATTGCCCCAGTCTCGCTGCCAGTCAGTCTAACCCAGAGAGAAAAGTGAGGAATTGGCCACAACCGGTGGAATAAATACCCCCTTGTTCTCCGCAGTGCAAACCTCCCCGACCGCTCACCTCTCCCTCCCTCCCCTTAATTCCTCAACAAGGCAATTGCAAAAAATAAAATAAAAAAAAATCAGGAATAACTCAATCCCAATTGAAATGCTCTTTGCACCGACTGCCTAAACGGTGTGGGAATCGTGAAATGCAATCGGTCGTGACTTCGCAGGGAAAAAATAAAATCCTTTAAATACTCAAATCACTTTCTCGGCGCCGAATCCCTTGAAATGAATGCGTGGGCTTTTATTTTTAAGAACCCCGAGCTTGTTTTGCAGACCACGGTCTAACTTTCCCGGAGCCCCGTGTTAACACTGGCGCGGTGGGATGGGACAAATTACTGAGCAGGAAGCCGATGAAGCGAGCAATCTGCGCTCGTTGCCTTGTTCCCGTTCCCCACTGCCTAAGGTCCGTTTGTATCTGAATCTTATAGCTTTCTCTCTCTCGGCCCGAATGTGTTTTTTTTTCCGCCCCAAACAAAAAAATCTGCCCTTTTATTTCGCAGTGTTTCCAAAGAGAACGCAATTAGGTTGTTCTAAAGGGGAGGAGGAATGAATGAATTCCGCCCGCTGAGATACACAGTTTCAGATCCCACTTTGGAAATCTAAGTGTCAATAAACTGTGTGGGTCGCAGTAAGAAGGGCTTCCAGTAGATATTTCATATCATTCATTTATTTTCTTTTATTTTTAACCCAATATTCCAGTATATGATTTTAAATCCTAATAATGGCAGCCAATATTTATACGCCAAATAGGATGACTCTCTTCGTATTTAATTTGGTTTAACTTAAAGATACAGCGTGGAAACAGGCCCTTCGGCCCACCGAGTCCGGATCCCCACACATTAACGCTATCCTACACACACACTAGGGACGATTTTACAACTGTGCCAAAGCCTATTAGCCTGCAAACCTGTGCGTTTGGGAGGAAACCGGAGCTCCCGGAGAAAGCCCACGCGGCCCGCAGGGAGAACGTACAAAACCGCGTACAGACAAGCGTCCGTGGCCAGGATCGACACCGGGTCTCTGGCGCTGTAAGGCAGCAACTCTACCTGTGCGCCACCTTTGATCTTTGATCGGACTTCACTGGACTTTATCTTGCACTGAGCGGTATTCCCTTTATCCTGTATCTGTATAATTGTACTAATTGTATTAATTTTTATGAGATTGTACTAATCATGGCTTGTCTTTCCACTGACTGGGTAGCACGCAACAAAAAAGCGTTTCACTGTCCCTCGGTACACGTGACAATAAACTAAACTATCTACCTAACAACATTTAACAAAAGAAACATTTGTACTCGGTAGCGCAAGGTTGGTAATGGTGTGAATTATGCGTAAATTGACTGCTCCATTGACTGCTCCACTAGAACAAGGAGTGTGTAACAAGATCACCATCTCCCCCGTTTGGGATATCTTGAAGTTCTCCATAGAAAAAGCAAGCCTTCGCCCTTCTGTCTTTTATTCTTGCTTTGCACACTACTGCCAGAAGGTATAATTCCAACCATGTACAGCAGTTAAATCCGAACTCTGGCTCAGAACAACCAACTCGACTGTTCCCCCCCCCCCCCCCTCCTCGCCCACTACACCCGCTTCTGAAGCAGTCTGAAGAAGGGTCTCGACCCGAAACGTCACCCATTCCTTCTCTCCAGAGGTGCTGCCTGTCCCGCTGAGTTACTCCAGCTTTTTGTGCCGATCTTCGGTTTAAACCAGCGTCTGTCGATCCCTACACACCCGCTGTCTCGCCCTCTGCGCAGAACTCCCAAACGCCACAAACTGCTGGAAAGTGACTTAGCCCCAGGATGAAATATGCTCTCCTTCACAGCCAAGAAGCTAGCTATCTGCAGCTCCCCTCCACCCTCGCTTTACCCACACTGCGGCAATCAGCATTCAGCAGAGATTTGGGCGAATTGATTATAGCTACAAAACGCTGGAGTAACTCAGCGGGTCAGGCAGCCTCTCAGGAGAGAAGGAATGGGTGACGTTTTGGGTGGAGACCCTTCTTCAGACTGAGAGTTGGGGAGGGGGGGGTGAGGGAAAATAGAGGTAAGGAAAGGTTCTGAACAAATCAGAGCCGGCACCGATGATCAAGGAACGAAGGAGCCCACAATGGTGCATTGTTGGCTGTGGAAGAGATGGTAACGAAGCGGCTTCTGAAGAAGGGTCTCGACCCGAAACGTCGCCCATTCCTTCTCTCCTGAGATGCTGCCTGTCCCGCTGAGTGACTCCGGCACTTTGTAACGAGGGGATATACGGATGCGAACAGTGGAACTAGCAGGGCCGACGAGGGTGGTGGAGGGACGGGGAGAGAGGGCAAGCAAGGGTTACTTGAAATGAGAGAAATCAATGTTCATACCGCTGTCCAAGCCAACAGGCTGCAGGAAACTACAGCTGAGCTCCTCAAGTGTCTGGGAAGCCGAGACAACTTGCCTTAATAATACGACAAAAAAAAACCCCATCAAGATGCAAGATGCACATCAGAATTACAAATTGTCCTTCATGTTTGATAGTGTTAGTGTGCAGGAATCGCTGGTCGGCATGGACTCGGTGGGCCGAAGGGCCTGTTTCTCTAAATTAAATTAAACCAAACACACACTTTGACTGTGTCTATTGATTGTGAACATTGATTGTGCAAAAAGTGAGATGGTATACTGAATATGAATTAAATGTTGCTAAAAGTGAGGATCAAATCAATAGACAATAGACAATAGGTGCAGGAGTAGGCCATTCGGCCCTTCGAGCCAGCACCGCCATTCAATGTGATCATGGCTGATCATCCCCAATCAGTACCCCGTTCCTGCCTTCTCCCCATATCCCCTGACTCCGCTATTTTTAAGAGACCTATCTAGCTCTCTCTTGAAAGCATCCAGAGAACCGGCCTCCACCGCCCTCTGAGGCAGAGAATTACATCGAATCACTAAAATTACCACCGGGGGCCAGAAATAATGAATAAAACTGAAGACAGACATGAAAAGCTGGAGTAACTCAGCGGGTCAGACAGCATCCCTGGAGAAAAAGGAATAGGTGACGTTTCGGGTCGAGACCCTTTTAAAACTCTGTAACGATGGTGCGGGGCCGGGGGGGATTGGACAGGGAGACAATTAGAGGTCACAACTTGCCCGAACCTTTAACCTAGCTTTATCCGCGACCGCTTGTCATCTGCCCTGAACCCAGATTAGTTTAACTTTACGCACAGGGGACAAGAGGTTTTTTTCTCTCCAAAAAAAACAAGTTAGCTTGTACAAGCGACCAGGGTCATGTCTCACAGTATTTCTACAGAACCCATGCTTCTGACAAGCTGCCTTCAAATTAGCTTCATGACGAGCGTGTCTCTGACAGTCAGAGAGAGAGAGAGAAAGAGAGAGAGGGGAAAAAAAGGCAAGCGCTTGGCAAGGAGCCAAGGGGCCTTATTGCAAATACCATTCAACCTCTCTCGATCGATACGAGGTGGCGGAAACTCTCCCCAAAGCCGGCGAGAGATGAGAGGCCAGGCCTCCAGCTGTTACACGCCGGTCGGTGTCTCAACTCACAAACCACAGAGCAGACCTTTTAAACAAAAGACAAGCAAGCGGGGTCTTGGGAGGGGGTGGGACGGCGGAGGTTTAAACCGGGAACTGTTACGACTGAGAGAGTGCAGTGTGAACCAAACACAGTTAGCAAAAGCGACACCATTCATTCCCCCCCCACCCACACACAAAATAACATGCGTGTGTTTTCCCCGGGATCTCCGGTTTCCTCCCGCACTCCAAAGACAGAAGTTTACAGAAGTTTGGCTTCTGTAAATTGTAAAGTGTCCCTAGGAGAGCGCTAGTGTGCGGGGATCGCAGGTCGGCACGGACCCGGTGGGCCGAAGGGCCCTTTTCCGCACTGCATCTCTACACTAAACTAAGCTAAACCAAAGAGTGGTCCTGACCTACTATCTCATAAAGTCATAGCCACAGCGTGGAAACAGACCCTTCGGCCCAACTTGCCCACACGGGCTAACATGTGCATTTTCCCCCTCAACCCAATTCTCCTCATAACGTTGGACACCCTTACTAATCAAGAACCTATCCCCTCTACACAAGTCCAACCCTGCTTGTGTTTGACCCATATCCCTGTAAACCTGTCCTATCCACGTACCTGGTTAAATGTTTCTGAAACGTTTCGATAGTAGCTGCCTTAACTACCTCCTCCGGCAGCTTGTTCCATACACCCACCATACCCTGTGTGTAAAAGTCACCCCTCATGTTCCTGTTAAATCTCCCCCCCCCCCCCCCCTCACTCTAGCCAAGATGACACAGAAGCACACCCCACCAGGCTCAGGAACAGCTACTTCCCCTCAGACCACTTTCCATAAAACATAGGAACAGAATTAGACCATTCTGCCCATCAAATCTGCTCCACCATTCCGTTATGGATGATCTATTTTTCCCTTTCGACCCCATTCTCTCCCCGTAGCCCTTGACACCCTTACTAATCAAGAACATATCATTCTCTGCTTTAAAAATACCCAACGGATTGTTTTCCACCGCTGTCTGCAGCGATGAATTCCATAGATTCACCACCCTCTGGTTAAAGCTAGGTTACTGTCCATTTCACCCCTACCCCATTGTGGAACTGATGCATTAAGTTGCTGAGAAATATATTCTGCTCACGGCATCTCTCCCTCTGCTCACGGCATCTCTCCCTCTGCTCTACATATTGTACTTGCGGTTAGCCCGATGGTATCTATGTGTAGTATTATCCGATTTGATTAGACAGCATGCTAAACAAGGCTTCCACTCTACTTTGGTACAAATGACAATAATAAATCTAAACCTATACATAGCAAAAAGAACAGACTGCCAGAGGCATCGGTAAAGGCAGATAGAGCTCAGAAGCACACTGGGTAAGTAATGTTAAGGAAAGAGCTTTCATGGGAAGGCTGGTGGGCACGGTGGCGCTGCGGTAGAGTTGCTGCCTTACCGCGCCAGAGACCCGAGTTCCATCCTGACTGCGGGCGAAGTCTGTACAACGTTTGTACGTTCTCACCGTGACTTGAGTGGGTTTTCTCCGGGTGCTCCGGTTTCCTCCCACACTCCAAAGATGTGCAGGTTTGTAGGTTAGTTGGCTTCTGGAAACTGTAGATCGTTCCTAGTGCTAGTGTACGGGATGGGTGAAGAGGGGACCTGGTGGGGGAGGAGGGGGGGGGGGGGGGGGGTCTGCTGCCACATGGTCGGTGAACCTTTATAACTCTGTCGGGTAGGATAGTGAACCGGAGCATCGCCTCCCCAGCCTTCAAGGTCGGCTGCAGTGGGCACCCCCGGGACACAAAGCTGGCCGGGGCGGGCGAGGAGAGGAGAGGGACGTCAGTTCGCGGGAACTGCTCCAGTACATCGAGCGCACGGTCCGACTGGACTTTGGACTTTGAATAACGGCGCCGATAATGGTGGCCGCCTGCATGTGCAATATATGCAAAATAAATTTCACTGTGAATTTCACAAATAAAGCCCTTTTGAACTGTATTGAACTATTGAACTAAACTAAACTAAACAAAAAGAAATTTTACTTTACGCTGTCCAAACCAACATGTAACTTTAATCCAATTGCACCTCTAAACCTGCTGTATTCAACATCTCCGTAAAACAAGTCATTCAGAAATACAATCGAAGTTGCATTACTTAAATTCCAATTTTCTGCCTGAATTTTTTCCAGTCAATAATAGAACTCCTCGTTGCACAGCCCAGAGGCCAAGAAGGATTAAATGTCAGTATTTGTTATTTCTCTTCCTATTTCTGTCTGGGACAGTGTGGCTGAATTAGACATGCAAGACCAAAACTTCAAAATTCCAAATTGAAGACAAGTTCTATTTTCAACCCATTCCCCCTCTGGAATAGCAGCGAATGTAGAGAGTCCAGCAGCACCTTGTGTACAATAGACCACACAGACACAGGCCACTCAGCCCCATCATTTATGCTCCTCTCCTGCTTCCCCATCCAACCTCTCCAGTCTCCCAGACAATACATGTGTAGAAACAAACTGCAGATAGACACAAAGTGCTGGAGTAACTCAGCGGGTCAGGCAGCATCTCCGGCTGAAAGAAGGGTCCAGACCAGAAATGTCACCCATCCGTTTTCTCCAGAGATGCTGCCTGACCCGCTGTTACTCCAGCACTTTGTATCTATCCTTGTAAATGCATTTCTGGTATTTGTCTCGATCACTTTGAGTTAAAGGACATAAACATGAGGCAATTTTTGCCTCGTATCTATGTCAGTTCTTTGTCAGAGATAGAGTCATAGTGTGACACAGTGTGGAAACAGGCCTTTGGCCTAACTTACCCACCCCGGCCAACCTGTCCCATCTGCACTAGCCCCACCTGCCTGCATTTGGTCCTTATCCTTCCAAGCCTGTTCTATCCATGTAAGATGTGAATAATTAATCACAGTCATCTGTCAGTTTTGCTTGTGAGAGTGATTGTATCTGGTTGTTTAGTTTAGTTTAGAGATAGTGCGGAAACAGGCCATTCAGCCCACCGAGTCCACACTGACCAGACACCCCCTCACATTAACACTATCCGACACACTTGGGTTAATTTACAATTTCACCAAGGCAGTTAACCTACATCTGTTTGTCTTTGGAGTGTGGGAGGAAACCGAAGATCACGGAAAAAAACCCACGCAGCTCACGGGGAGAACGTACGCAAACTCGGCACAGACAGCACCCGTAGTCAGGATCGAACACAGGGTGTGAGTCAGCAGCTCTACCGCTGCGTCACCCTGATAGTTAATTGGCGGTTTATAGAGAAATGTAGCAACATTTCCTCTCTCGTTGTTGCTTGAAATTAGTTTGCAAATGATGTTGTTAACCTGAAACACACAAGCGTGCTAATATTCTGGGACTCATTTATAACACTGCCACAGAGTGACCTGAGGAAGTCGCCCTCTGTGCAGTATAATGCACTCAAAGTGAATTATTCTTCCATTATCACTCCAGAGGATACAATGAAGGCGATCGGTAAATGAACCTAACGTGTCACTGAAATTCCATTGTGCCCAGTGAGTGGGAAGGGTCGGGATTGAGTTGCCGAGACAGTTGTCAAGGCAGATTCAATGGGAACCGGGAGCTGGAGGGGTTTCAGAAAGAAAACGGGGAGAAGATAAGAAGGAATTTCTTTAGTCAGATGGGTGAATCTGTGGAATTCTCATTGCCACAGGCGGCTGTGGAGGCCATGTCGATGGATATTTTTAAGGCGGAGATTGACAAATATTTGATTAGTACGGGTGTCGGGGGTTACAGGGCGAAGGCAGGAGAATGTGGTTGAGAGCGAAAGCTGGATCAGCCATGATTGAATGGCAGAGTAGACCCGATGGGCCAAATGGCCTTATTCTACTCCTAGAACTTATGAAGATAAGGGACTAAGTTGTCCCCAAATCCCCGTCATTGAGAGGTTTGTGTTCACTTTGGGCACTATGTTACAGGTGAGATGTTGTCAAACTGGAAAGGGCGCAGAGAAGATTTACGAGGATGTTGCCAGGACTCTATAGGGAGAGGTTGAGTAGGCTGGGACTATTTCTTGGTGCGCAGGAGGATGAGGGGTGATCTAACAGGGGTGTGTACAAGACCATCATGAGAGGAATAGATCGGGTAAATGCACAGAGTCTTTTACCTGGAGTGGGGGAAGAACCAGAGTACCTACAGTAGGTTAAGGTGAGGAGGGAAAGATTTAATTTGAGGGGCAAATATCCTACACAGAGGGTGGTAGGTGTATGGAATGAGCTGCTGGAAGAGGTCGTTGAGGCAGATACTGTTGTAATGTTTAAGAAACATTTAGACAGATCAGGGTTAGAGGGATATGAACCAAACGCAGGCAGGTGGGACTAATGTAGATGGGGCAGGTTGGTTGGCTGGTGTGGGCAAGTTGGGCTGAAGGGCATGCTTCTACGCCCTATGACTCTGAGTATTCCCAGATTCACCACCATTGATTCCATCTACACTTCACTCTGCCATGGAAAAGCGGGCACCATAAGATTATAGATTTTTCGATAAAAGGGGAATCGAGGAATAGACCACAGCAACGGAACATGCCTTTCAGCCCACAATGTCTGTGTCAAACACGATGCCATCGGTGTACGTCATAGAGTCATACAGGACAGAAACAGGCCCTTCAGCCCTCCTCATGCATACCGACCGCCTCATCTAAGTGAATCCCATATCCTCTATCCCCTGCATATCCACCTTCCACTCTAAAAGCCTTTTAAACGCCACTATCGTGTCTATCAACACCACCAACCCTGTCAGCGCTTTCCAGGCACCCACCACTCTCTGTGTAAAAAAACATGCCCGCACATCTTTACACAAAGATTTAAAAGATGTTGAGGTAGTGATCGGTGCTGGCTTGCAGGGATGAAGAGTCTGGTTCTGCTCCTATTGTTACACGGAAACAAGGAACCGCAGATGCCGGTTAGTACACAAAAGGACACAAAGTGCTGGAGTAACTCAGCAGGCCAGGCGGCATCTCTGGAGAGCATGGATGTGATGTTACGGGTCAAGACTCTTCTTCAGACTGGTCCTTGTGAAGAAGGGACCTGACCCGATATGTCACTGATCCATGTTCTCCGGAGATGCTGCCTGACCCGCTGCATTACACCAGCACTTTGGTCTCTTTCTGTGCCGTTACCATTCTGTGACACTGTGAAAAGGGAGCCTTTCTCAGCCTCTGGTCATCTCATTATAGTTTAACGGCAATCAACTCCTTTCAAAGTATCGTCAGTGCTGCAATGTGGGAATTGTTACAACTAATTCACACACAGCAAGCTCTCACGCTCAGCAACGTGATAATGACCAGAAAATCTCATTTGGAAATAAAGTACGTGACCTTTCAGCTCCACCTGCGGGAAGGCACACGCAAGCGGCACGGTGGCGCAGCGGGTAGAGCTGCTGCCTCACAGAGCCAGAGACACAGGTTCGATCCTGACTACGGGTGCTGTCTGTACGGAGTTTGTACGTTCTTCCTGTGAACTGCGTGACTTTTCTCCGGCTGCTCCAGTTTCCTCCCACACTCCAAAGACATACAGGTTTGTAGGTTAATTGGCTTGGTATAAATGTACATAGTCCCTAGTGTGTGTAGGGTAATGTTAATGTGCGGGGATCGCTGGTCGGTGCGGACTAGGTGGGCTGAAGGGCCTGTTTCCGCGCTGTATCTCTAATCTCCAAAGACGTACAGGTTTGTAGGTGAATTGGCTTCGGTAAATAAAATTGTAAATGGTCGCTAGTGTGTAATATAGTGCAAGTGTATGAAGTGATCGCTGGTCAGTACGGACTCAGCGGGCCGAAGGGCCTGTTTCCGTGCTGTATCTCTGAAGTCTAAAGGCTCCTGGTTAAACTTCTCATCCAAGAGGCTGTACCTCCGGCAGTGGAAACAAAAAAACTGCAGATGCGGTTCATAGCAAAGATGCACACAATGTGCTGGAGTAACTCAGCGGCTCAGGCTGCATCTCCGGAGAAAAAGGATAGGTGACATTTCGCGTCGGGAGCCTACTTCAGGTCTGCCTACCTTGAAGAAGTTCTCTTCCTCCCTCGACAGGAGTGCTGCCTCTCTCACCGCTCCCCCCTCTGTGGCAGTCTGAACAAGGGTCCCAACCCGAAACGTCACCCATCCTTTTTCTCCAGCGATGCTGCCTGACCTGCTGAGTTACTCCAGCACTTTGTGTCACAAGGTCATAAGTGATAGGAGAGCAATTAGGCCATTCGGCCCATCAAGTCTACTCTGCCATTCAATCATGGCTGATCTATCTCTCCCACCTAACCCCATTCTCCTGCCTTTGTGTCTATCTTTGGCACTTCTAGCAGTGCAGCCTTCCCTCAGAGTGACTCTGAAGCATTGACCTAGTTATTTATGTCCTTCGCAGGAGCGAGACTCAAACTTAAACTGAAGGTTCTGCCCCCACAGTCCCAGCAGAACTTCCTACCCTAGGCGAAATGTGGCACCTTGCCAGCTGGCACTGTTCCAAGTGGCTTCTCAAAGGCAACTAGGAATGGGTATTACATAAGTTCATAAGTTCCAGGAGCAGAATTAGGCCATTCGGCCCATCAAGTCTACTCCACCATACAATCATGGCTGATCGATCCTTCCCTCTCAACCCCATTTTCCTGCCTTCTCCCCATAACTCCTAAAACCCATATAAATGAAGAACATGTCAATCTCCACCTTAAAAAAATATCCGTTGACTTGGCCTCCACAGCCATTTGTGGCAATTAATTTCACAGATTCACCACCCGCTGGCTAAAGAAATTCCTCCGCATCTCCTTTCTAAAGGTCCGTCCTTTAATTCTGTGCCGATAGCCTCTAGTCCTAGATTCTCCCACAAGTGGAAACATCCTCTCCACATCCACTCTTTCCAGGCCTTTCCCTATTTAGTGAGTTTCTATGAGGTCTCCCCTCATCCTTCGAAACTCCAGCGAGTACAGGCCCAGTGCTGTCAAACGCTCATCAAATGTTAATATGCAAGCATTACCATCAGTGGCAATGTCCCAGATATGAACAGATTCTTGAGTAGTAAGGGTTTCGGTGATTACGAGAAGAAGGTAAGGGAATGAGGTGAGAAGGAAAGATAAATCAGCCATGTGTAGGAAGGAACTACAGACGCTGGCTTACACAGTAGATACAAAATGTTGGAGTAACTCAGCAGACAGAACAGGCAACATCTCTGGATAGAAGGAATGGGTGACGTTTTGGGGCAAGACCCTTCATCAGCCATGTTTGAATGACGGAGTAGACTCGATGGGCCAAATGTCCTAATTCTGCTTCTCTCCTAGGGAGAGTCTAGAACTAGAGGTCATAGCCTCAGAATTAAAGGACGTTCTTTTCGGAAGGAGATGAGGATGAATTTATTTAGTCAGGGGTGGTGAATCTGTGGAATTCATTGCCACAGAACACTGTGGAGGCCAAGTCAGTGGGTATTTTTAAGGCAGAGATAGATTTGGGATTAATATGGGTGTCAGAGGTTATGGGGAGAAGGCAGGAGAATGGGGTTAGGAGGGAGAGATAGATCAGCCATGATTGAATGGCGGAGTAGACTTGATAGGCCGAATGGCCTAATTCTGCTCCTATTTCTTATGTCCTTATATGAACCCGTGAACATGCAGAAGTGTACGTTTGTAGTAAATCTACAAAACCTTCCAATTCAATCTGAAACACTCGCTCCATTTCGCTTTGTTCCCTGTGGAGTTGTCACTGGAAAGCTCGGGAAAGGGCGGCTGTTATTGCCGTTGAGTCACCAGTGGGTAATTGCTAAACTTGGTCATGAACGCCAAGACCAGTCAATATTAACAACTTTGTGTGCTGCCAGTTAATGGGAAGACAGATTTACAGGTGGCTCAGATGCTTCATGCTGAAGTGGGCCATGAAATTAAAAAAAAAGTTTGGAGGTTTTTCTAATAGGATCAGGTTCCCAAAGGTGTTCTTTGAATCCAAGGGGATAAACCATAGTCAGGCTATCAATTATTCTCCACAAGCAGATCTTGCGGTGATATTCAATATAGTCTCTCCTCCTGCCTTCAAAGTGTTAAAGCCCTGTCCCACGGTACGAGTTCATTCCAAGAGCTCTCCCGAGTTTCCCACTGATTCGAACTCGGAGAATTACGGTAATAGCCGTTCGTAGGTACTCGGGGCTCTCGTGGACATTTTTCACAGGGCTGAAAAAACGTCACGCGTTTCCGCGTTTCCCGAGTACTTGCCGTTAGCGTTATGAGCCGCTACGAGACATCCACGAGCTTGGATTTTTAAAAACTCGGGAGAGCTTGAATTACCTCGTACAGTGGGACAGGCCCTTAATTTTAACTTCAGAAGCGATTCACAAAGTTAAGTGTCCCCCCACTCCTCGCCGCAGTGGGGTTGTGTAAATACTGCGGCCTTAAATCCTACTCCAGAGACCAGAGTCAGTCCTCTGGAGCTCAGACGGTGCCGCAGGGCCAGGGGCTCGCTTTCTCGGTTGGTGTAAGACACCGTATCTGCTGTCTCGGGTGCAAGGTCCCATTGTCTCAAAGAAGACATAACATTCCTCAGTTATCAACACGGCAGATCCCTGTTTTATGCAGGATATTTTTAAGGCAGTGATAGATAAATTCAAGATCAGTGCGGGTGTCAGGGGTTATGGGGAGAAGGCAAGAGAATGCCTACTCCTGCTCCTGCCACGTATGACCTCATGATTCCAGCATCTGCAGTTCCTTGCGTCTCCATTTTACTGAAGGTCTGATTACCAGGTGTCATTTCCAAGATGTTCTTACGTCCGAGGAGCAGAATGAGGCCATTCGGCCCATCAAGTCTACGCCGCCATTCAATCATGGCTGATCTATATATCCCTCTCAGCCCCATTCTCCTGCCTTCATCCCAAGTATGCAAACTAATTCCTGCATTTCTTACCTGGTGAAAGTGACTACAGTTCAAGAACGCTTACCTGGCTGTGGAATGTCCTAAGATATGAAATTTACTGAAGATAAAGAGAGGTATTTCACAGCAAGCCTTTCTTTGAATTAGTACAAGACTGTAAACCCATGGCTATGAAACTGAGTGCCCGCAAAGCTGACACGGTGTGAGATATCATCACCTATTGAAACAGTTTTCCCATTAAAGATACATGTTTTAGTTTGGTTTAGAGATAAATGGGGTGAGGGATTAAATACTGGAGGTATGAAAAAGTTCCAAACAAAACACAGCCAGGGAAAGGTGGAGCCCACAATGGTCCATTGTTGGTTGTGGAAGAGGTGGCATCGAAGGGACAAATGGAAATATTTGTGACACATAGTCACCGCTGCGATGTCGAAGATGGTGCAGCAAACATCTGCTCAGCAAGATCCGACAAAGGGAAAATGATCGCGCCTGCATGATTGTTTCTTAGTAAAGTCAGATGAAGGGTGGATTTTTTTCCCCTCCAAAGTGCGCTCTCTATTGTCCATCTTTGAGAGCCAAGGATCCTGCTTATCCTTCAAAAGATATGGCAGTGCAGGGGTTCAGTATTGTTCATGCATGAAGAGATGAGAGAGAGATCAGGAACACTGACGCAAGTTCAAACACGCTTCCTATTTCAATGCTCGGTAAAATTAATGCAATTAAAATGATTTTCCTTCCTCAACTTCTATACCTCTTCCAATCAATTCCAATATACCTACCTAAAAATGTCTTTAAAAAAATTAACTCTATTGTAACAAGTTTTATTTGGAATTATAAGAATCACAGAATAAGTAAAAAACACTTATGTAAATCTAAGACGAACGGAGGACTAGTCTTACCAAATTTCTTATTTTATTTCTGGGCAGTCAATGTCAAAAGTTTAAATTTCTGGTTGGAAGATATGGATCAACAACCAGATTGGTTAAAGATGGAAAAGGAGGACTGTCTGCCATTTGAAATTGGTCCGATTCTCCTATCCCCTACAAAATTGAACAAAAAGATCTATAGTGAAAATCCAATAATACATAGCGGTATTCAAATTTGGAAACAAATAAAAAAAACATTAAAATTGGATAATTTATCACTTTCGCTCCCTATTGCAAATAACCCTTCATTTAAGCCTTCGGCATTGGATAAAGGCTTCACACAATGGAAAAACTATGGAATTAAAAAGATGGGACATCTTTATAGAAAAGGTGTGTTCCTCTCGTTTCTGGAGGTACAACAGAATTATGGATTACATTCAAATAATTTTTTTAGATATTTACAATTGAAAGATTATGTTAAATCACATACACAAGAATACAGAATTAGAGAGCCAGAGATTCTAAATGAATGTTTGAATAAACATCCCAATACAGTCAAATTAATATCATATATTTACAATATTCTGTTAGATAGCGAGAATCCGTCGACGGAATCACATAGACAAGCATGGGAAAATGAATTAGTTCAACCCATAACGAAAGATATTTGGGATGAAAGTCTACAACATATACATCAATGTTTTTAATCGCCAGACATTCTTTAATACAATTTAAAATATTACACAGATTGTATTATTCTAAAACAAAATTAAACAGAATTTTTCCTAATATCTCTACTATCTGCGATAAATGTCAATACTCTGAGGCTAATTTAACCCATACTTTTGTAAATTGCATAAAAATTAAAACATTTTGGGTGGATATTTTTAAAATTATTTCCGTAGTGGTTAATATTCAACTGGATCCCGATCCTAAATTAATAATATTGGGCATATCTGAACAATACCTAAAACTAACAATAAACCAAAGAAATTTCCTGGATTATAGTATAATAACTGGGAAAAAACTAATATTAAAATTTTGGAAAAACCCTGCATTCCCTACAATTAAAATGTGGACTATGGAGATGTCGGAGACCTTAAATCTGGAAAAAATTAGATTTGTCTTAATCAACAAACCTGAATTATTTATTAGAATATGGTCCCCGTTCATAGATTATTTGAAGGGGTAGAATGGGCCAGCGCTGAGGCTCGACGGAAGCTTGAACCCAGGACTAGACGAATAGTTTTGTTTTCTGTACCTACGGACCTATCTCCTAAGTTGTATTATAAAATGTAAAAATAAAATTAAAAAAATTAAAAAAAAAGATACATGTTTTAGTTTGGTTTAGAGATAAATGGGGAGAGGGATTAAATACTGGAGGTATGAAAAAGTTCCAAACAAAACACAGCCAGGGAAAGGTGGAGCCCACAATGGTCCATTGTTGGTTGTGGAAGAGGTGGCATCGAAGGGACAAATGGAAATATTTTTGACACATAGTCACCGCTGCGATGTCGAAGATGGTGCAGCAAACATCTGCTCAGCAAGATCCGACAAAGGGAAAATGATCGCGCCTGCATGATTGTTTCTTAGTAAAGTCAGATGAAGGGTTGATTTTTTTCCCCTCCAAAGTGCGCTCTCTACCTGAGTGGGCTGGTGATAGTCTTTGTGTCCATCTTTGAGAGCCAAGGATCCTGCTTATCCTTCAAAAGATATGGCAGTGCAGGGGTTCAGTATTGTTCATGCATGAAGAGATGAGAGAGAGATCAGGAACACTGACGCAAGTTCAAACACCACCAGAGCAGCTGGAGAAATTAAAATTAATTCAATAAATTGGTAATAAAGATCTTGCACCACTGACAGAACGCATGGAACTGTGACTGGTTCTTTAAAGCCCTTCAGGGAAGGAAACAAATCTTTAGTTCTTACCTGGTCTGACAAGTATGTGATAGCAGGCCTTTCAGGGTATTGACATGTAACCACCTTGTCAACTCGGGGAGTTTAGTTTACTTTAGTTTAGAGATACAGCGCGGAAACAGGCCCTTCGGCCCACCGTGTCCGCTCCGACCAGCAATCCCCGCACATCAACACTATCCCACACACACATACACGGGTTAATTCACATTCATACCAAGCCAATTACCCAACAAACCTGTACGTCTTTGCAGCGCGGAAGGAAACCGAAGATCTCGGAGAAGACTCTACCGCTGCACCACCAGCTGCTCCGGACTTTGGGCAGCTATTGACAATGATGTTAGCATCTTACAAGATGGTACCCAACCCAGGCGACTATTTGTGTCTGATCTTTGATCGGACTTTAATGACTACCTTGAACTAAACGTCCTGTTGAGTCTCATTGTCTCTCACTCATTTTCACCCAGCCCTCAGCTAATAATGGCCTGTTTCCCTTATCATCGTTACTTGTAAGCATATCTATCATTCATTTGTTCTATATCTCTCTCCATCACCGTCTATATCTCTCGTTTCCCTTTCCCCTGACCCTCAGTCTGAAGAAGGGTCGCGACCCGAAACGTCACCCATTCCTTTTCTCCAGTGAGGCTGCCTGTCTCACTGAGTTACTCCAGCATTTTGGGTCTAATTTTGTTATTCCCTCATTTCCCGAACCTGTGCACTGTGAATGGCTCGATTGTAATCATGTATTGTCAACCTCGGTACACGTGACATTAAACTAAAACTGAACTCGCGAGCTAATCAATGGTAGGAAGACCAAACCAGACCAAAATTTCTTCATTCAGCAGAAAACACGTATTTTCTTTGAGCGAAAAGACAAGAAATGCTGGAGGGACTCAGCGGGTCAGGCAGCATCTCTAGAGAACATGGATAGGTGACGTTTCATCTGATACGGTCTTGAGAAGGGTTACGACCCGAAACGTCACCCATTCCTTCTCTCCAGAGATGCTGCCCATCCCGCTGAGTTACTCCAGCATTTTGTGTCACTTAGTGAGCGGTCTTTCATTATTTACTCTCATCTTAATCCTTCATGATGATAAATCAGTTCCCCTTATAGAGTCATAGAATCACAGCGTGGAAACAGGCCCTTTGGCCCAACTTGCCCACCCCGACCAACATGCCCCATCTATCCTCACCTTCCTGTATAGAAATCTGGCTTGACTGGAAGAAAATGTGATTTTTCAATTTGAGAGCAGAGATAATTCATGCAGTCAAACATTCTTTTCCACCTTTTGCTTGGTAAAGCCTTTCAAACTGTGGTTTGGAGAAAGTGAGTCTGGACCCACAGCAGAAAATTATTATGGAAGTTGGCAAAATCAAATTCAAGAAAAAGAAAATAATGGTAAATGCTTCAGTCAGGCAGTCTCTGTGGAAAGGTAAATTGTTATATTTCATGGGTAGACACAAAAAGCTGGAGTAACTCAGTGGGGCAGGCAGCACATCTGGAGACAGTAAGACTGGTGGGAGAACTGGGAAGGGGGAGAGGATGGAGAGAGAGAGAGGGAAAGCAAGGGCTATCTGAAGTTAGGGAAGTCAATGTTCATACCGCTGGGGTGTAAGCTACCCAAGCGAAATATGAAGTGCTTTTCCTCCAATTTGCGCTGGGCCTCACTCTGACAATGGAGGAGGCCCAGGACAGGAAGGTCAGATTGGGAATGGGAGGGGGAGTTGAAGGTTGAGCAACCGGGAGATCAGGTAGGTTAAGACGGACTGAGCGGAGGTGTTCAGCGAAACGATCGCCGAGCCTGCGCTTGGTCTCGCCGATGTAGAGACGTTGACACCTGGAACAACGGATACAGTAGATGAGGTTGGAGGAGGTGCAGGTGAACCTCTGCCTCACCTGGAAAGACTGTTGGGGTCCTTGGATGGAGTCGTGGGCGGAGGTAAAGGGACAGGTGTTGCATCTCCTGCGGTTGCAGGGGAAAGTTCCTGGGGAGGGGGTGGTTTGGGTGGGAAGGAACTAGTTGACCAGCGAGTTGCGGAGGGAATGGTCTCTGCGGAAAGCAGGGAGGGGTGGAGATGCGAAGATGTGGCCAGTGGTGGGATCCCGTTGGAGGTGGTGAAAGTGTTGGAGGATTATATGCTGTATGAGACGGCTGATGGGGTGGAAGGTGAGGACAAGGGGGTCTCTGTCCTTGTTGCGAATGGGAGGAGGAGGAGCAAGAGCAGAGCTGCGGGATATCGAGGAGACGCTATTGAGAGCCACATCTGTATTGGAAGAGGGGAATCTCCATTTCCTAAAGAATGAGGACATCTCCGGTGATCCAGTAGGGAACACCTCATCCTGGGCGCAGATGCGGCGTAGACGGAGGAATTGGGAGTTGGGGATAGAGTCTTTATTTCATTGTAATAGTTCACGCTGCTAAGTCAGGATCGAACCCCCTGGTCTGAAGCAGCAACGCAACCCTGCCACTGATAGTATAGCATGGCAGCAAAAGCTGGCAATGTTCAGAACTATTTACACAATATCTTGGATGGCAGAGTGGCGTAGTGGTAGAACTACTGCCTTAAGGGTCTGTCCCACTTTCACGACCTAATTCACGCCCTCTGCCAAGTTTGCCCTTGACTCATACTCGCAGCATGGTCGTCACAAGGTCGTAGGAGACCGTAGGAGGTCGTAGATAGGTCGTAGTTAGGTTGTGATGCTAGTCGTAGGTACTCGTGGCATCAAGTAGGTCGGGGCATTTTTCTAGCCGGATGAAAAATGTCCGCGAGTAAAAAAGGTCGTGAAAGTGGGACAGGCTCTTTATCACGCCAGAGACCCAGCTTCGATTCTTACTACGGGTGATGTCTGTACGGGGTTTGTGCGTTCTCCCCGTGACCTGCGTGGGTCTTCTCCGAGATCTTCAGTTTCCTCCCACATTCCAAAGAAGTACAGGTTTGTTAGTTAATTGGCTTGGTATAAAATGTAAATTTGTCCCCAGGGTAGTGTTAATGTGCGGGGATCGCTGGTCGGTGCAGACTCGGTGGGCCGAAGGGCCTGTTTCCCCACTGTATCGCGAAACTAATATCTGTCTGCATCTAAGTGCTTATGTAGAGTGGTACCCGTGCTGAGCTAAAGTTCACTGTACCTCGGTACACGTGACCAATAAAATGCCGTTCCATACCATTATTGTTGGAAAAGCACTCCATTATTATCAAGATTTAAGGAAAACCTCAAGAGTAATATTTTAATTGAACACATACAGAAGTCCAGAAACACAATGAGCATCTGATACACAGAGCTCTCTGCCGGGTTCCAACTCAATGTTACTAATTGCTGTGACCTGGTGCTTTGTGTGGCCCTGAGTGGCTGAACTGTCATTAGCCTTCGCTTTCTGTCTCTGCCTCACCCTGTCTCTAACTTTACCTTCTCCCCTTCCAGCCGCAGGCAATAGATATTGTTATGTGCCGTTCTCTGGGTCTGTGTCACTCAAAGAGAAAACTCATAATTAAGTCAAAAGGGCCGTGAGGAACAATGTGTTTTTTTGTTAACGCATTGTTATTATTGTCTGGAAGACACGGCCTGAAAAGCCAATGGAAGCGGAATCGTTAGTGACTTTCAAATGGGAATTGGTTCAGTATCTAAAGACTCATCGGTGAATGAGCAGGGGGGTTGGATTGGGGAGTTGGATTAGTGAAGAAGGGTCTGAAGTCGAAACGTCACCTAATTCCTTTTCTCCGAAGATGCTGCCTGACCCGCTGAGTTACACCGGCATTCTGCGTCTATCTGTCAGAGGGGTTGGATTGATTGAAAAATTGGAAGAGCTACCAGCACATGTGCTTTGGGCTGAATGGCATCCTCCAATACTCTTCTATTTAAGAACAGTGGATAGGAAAAGCTGCCCAACTTTGTTCCTTGCAAGTGTTTCCTGTAATAGGCGCAGAGTACTATCCCCCTCACGGCCTAGTTACTTATTGTTCAGTGAGAGTTTCAACGATAGAATGGGGAGAGGAAGCAATTACTTTTAGAGAAGGTAAAAACAAGAAAGTGCAGATGCTGATGTACAAAAGAAAAGACACAGAGTGCTGGAGTAACTCAGTGGCCAGGGTGTTGCCCCATTCCTCATCATTGGTTGGAAAGTATTGGCATGTGGTTTGCATCCACTGATACAGACAATTGTAACAGGCCACATGGATAATCTAAACTGCAAAACTATGAGGCTCTGGGTCTGTACACGCTGGAGTTTAGAAGGTTGAGGAGGGGGGGGGGGGGGGGGTACGGGGACTCAGTGAAACCTACCAAATAATAAAAGGCCTATATAAAGTGGATGTGGAGAGGATGCTTCCACTAGTGGGAGAGTCTAGGACCAGAGAGCATTGCCTCGGAATAAAAGGAAGGAGACAAGGCGTTTCTTTATTCAGAGGGTGGTGAATTTGAGGAGCTTATTTCCATTGGTGGCTGTAGAGGCCAAATCATTGGATATTTTTAAGGAGGAGTTTGATGGATTGGTGATTAGATCGGGTGCCAAGGGTTGTGGGGAGAAGGCAGGAGAATGGGGTTAAAAGGGAAAGATCGATCAGCCATGATTGAACGGCGGAGTAGACCCATAAGTGCAATAGCTCTCGGAGCAGAATTAGGCCATTCGGCACTTCAAGTCTACTCCGCCATACAATCAAGGCTGATCTATCTTTCCCTCTCTTTTAACTTTCAATGCCAAATGGCTTACTCCTGCTCCTATGACTTATGAAGTGACATCGTTAGAGAATCCATCGTTCAATGTTCTCAATACCTGGTAGTCCAACAGAACTGACAGAAAGAGGTGATCTGCGGAGTGCACAGGGGTCTAGTGAGCTCCCAACGTGCCCAAATAACACGATTAATGGCAGGACGCTCGCACGGGAACACTAGTTTTTCTGGACAAGAAGCCTTGAACGTCCTTTGGTAATGTGCTAGTGCAGGAGTGGGCGTGAGACCATTAGAGTGCTGGGAGCGAGAACGGTGTTTTAAATTATTGAACGCCAATGGTTCACCTGAAATACATTCTGGACCCAGCGTTGTCCCTAGTGACTTCAGCAGATGCAATGCAAATACAGACACCACAAAGAGGCGGAGGGGTGAGTGAAGGGGCCTCACTTCAAG
Source organism: Okamejei kenojei (assembly GCA_035221665.1). Classification (NCBI taxonomy): domain Eukaryota; kingdom Metazoa; phylum Chordata; class Chondrichthyes; order Rajiformes; family Rajidae; genus Okamejei; species Okamejei kenojei. The sequence continues at coordinate 5,999,047 of CM069158.1, forward strand.
AAATCCTTTCATTTCAATCCAAGCCAAGCCAAGCCAAGCCTGTCGATACCTGGAGCCAGGAATAGATCGCCGGTAATTGTTATTTTACTCTCGTAAATTAGTGGCCAAGACAGTGAGGAATAATAGGAGGGATTATAAAAACGAACTTGACCGAACTTCCTGCCCCCCCCAAAAAAAAAACTTTTTTAAAGATGTATTTGTTTTTTTATTGAAATGTGAAGTTTATCCAAGTTCAACGTAAGCAGAGAGAAAGAAAATACAGTAATCAGATATTGAAGCGATGTAAAGGGAAAAAAAAGCTTCCGTTCCGTTCAGGTACCAGGAGCAAAATGGTATTTTTCTTTGCGCTTACGTTTGTATAAATCCACGGGAAAACACACAAAACGACTTCTGATGTGGCCGAAGAACTTGGGATTCTCGGAATAGCAATTCCCACCATCCAAATGAACCACGAAAGAAAGTGCAGACAGGGTTCAAAACCAGTCAGCCAAGGAAGCAGGCATCAGTGCCAGATAATCCTATTAAAGTCATTTTAAAAATAATTTAAATTACTTGAGGTCCAAGTGAATAAAGAACTGAAGGCTGTTCAAATCTGCAAACGAGCTATTCTTGATCCCGACATCCAGGCATGCTTATGATTGTTACTATATCACATATATATAATTTTAATTTCCTTTTTTTTTGAAGCATAATATTAAGATGGATCATCAGGATAAACCATTACTTACAATCACACAAGAGCATGCAGTTGAGAGAACCGACCTTTGGGCAAGAGAAGCCTGTTCCCCCTCTACAGTCAACATACGAATTTCATGGTAAGTACATCTGACCTGTGGCAAAAATGTTCCCACTGTTTTTTAATTTAATTTTTCCCCTCTTTCTTGCTGAGTGGTAAAATAAACATACAAAAAAATTTAGAGAATGCAACATCAAAAAAAAATCACCTTCAATCCTTCGATAAGAGCGAATATTTGGCATCCAAATTATGTTTAAGTAAATGGCTGTGAAAGACAAAGGAATCCCACTACGTTAGCCGTAAGCAAATAGAAATTATTGACTTCCCGGATCAAAAGCGGGCATTGCGAAAAACTTCAGGAATTGATTGGAATCATTGACTCAACTATGGATTGGAGGAACGGATTGTGGAGATGTACCGAAAGAAGGGAGTTAAAGGAAGATATATCCCAAAGATAGCACCTCTATTCTTTCCTGAGAATTGAAAGACCCTCCCCAACTAAATCTCAATTTCGGAAAATTGTGTAGTTGAAATCTGCCCGTTCCCACTAGTTTCAGGTGGGGATCCCTAATAAAAGAGGAACTTCCAAGATTTTCAAACTGGTGAGCTAATGCACTAATAGAGTGTGCTTCGAAGTCAGTTTTTAATCTCTTTATGTTACTCTGACACCTTATAATATCGTTGTGCGCTATGCACCATTACAATATATCAGGGACAGTTATGTAATTGCTCCATGATAGAAATATAGAGAAGAAGCAAGGAGGCAACATTTTCTTTGACTAACTGCAGTAGATTTGGCCAGTCGTTGTTGAGTAGGTTCTCATCCCTTGCCACTAACACGGAGATTAAATGCTCTGTAATTTTAGCCAAGGCTGCTTCTTTGCAGTGGCAGCAATGTGGACTAAATGAAGAGCTTGGTAAAAATGACAGAGCACGGAGCTATGGGGATCTATCCCTCTGTGCAAAGTATATACGTTAGCCAGCAAAAAAAAAAAAAACACTCAAGAGGAACAGTCCAATATTAATCGCTGTATGTTATATAAACTCCAGCCCTGTGGCAATTTTTCAAATAGATGTGAAAATGGAATGATGATAACTTTGATGTGTATATTTGCAGACGCCTTCTTAACATTTGTAGCCTGTTCTATGGTTATCAATGATACTGGTAAATCTTCATGGTCCTAACCCAAGGCATAAATCAGTGAACCATATGTTTGATAAACTTGGCCATGACTCTAGACAATTTTTGCACCAAAATATAAGTATAAAACAAAAAGAAAACGGGCACGACTGCATTCACCCGTTTTTCACGGGGAAATCCAAATTTTCCTCACGTTACCTATTTTCCACAAACATCTCAGAGTATTATCACGCGCTGGGAACAAAGGCAACTCAAGGGTCACCCAAAAACATTGGGAGAAATCTAATTTTGTAACGGATGCAAAATACATTTTAGCCTGTCGGCTAAAGTGCGGCTCAGCGGGTGCAATGTTTTCTCCCACTTAACCGGTCAGAATACGAATCCGCTCGGAAAATTCAATATTATTTTCGCTCAAGCCCACCATGCAGAATTTGTACCAAATCTAGACATTGTTCACTAAAGACGTTCGCTGTGCTGGGTGACGCTGTGGCAAGGCAATCAGTAAGAATAGCACCGGGCCGTTTTAACACGGATTTGCAACAGGAAAAAAAAGCAGTTTATAAAATGCCTCTTGATTTAGTGTTAATCTGCTGTTATTCAGTGCCGTTTTTATTTTTAAAACAGACCATTATTCACCAATTTATATCCTTTACACAGAGGCCGAGTTCTAAAGCCCTTTGTTCCCACAGCTAAGCTCAGCCAACCAGAGAGTTTATGAACCGTTCCTTTCTTTACACTATTACTTAGCCATCACTCGGATTAGAAGATAAAATGTGCCCTCCGTTTAATTTTTACATCGAGGTTATTCGACGTCTGCTGAACACTAGTTTTAAAATAGATTTTAGGATTTGCGTACAAATGAGGGGTCGCTCTCTGATGTAACCCGGCTGGGATCATCTCTGCCTTTCTCCCGTTCTCTGATTTTTTTCTTTCCCCCGAGCCAGGTAGGGTGGCCGATCTCCAATGTAACAGCACCGTACCGCATTCCGCAGCAGGAGACAGGGATCAGCCCACAGGGACCCACACACTGCGGCGCGGGTGCATTTCAACATGGCGGCCGATGCGTGCTTGCTCGGATTGTTCAACACAATCGTTCAGAGAAATAAATAAATGATTGAGTTGTTATGAGTCGGAAAGCAGGCGGGGAAAATGGGGCGATTGTTCGCAGACAGAGGAATACGAATCGGTTAACCACATGCAAAGGAAATTGTATGAAATGCAGAAAAAGGACGATAACTCACAAAGATAAAATGTGCCGTTGCGTAAGGGTTAAAAAACTAACCATTTTGATGAAGACATTAGCCTTCAACATAGTTAAAGTCACCAGGAATCTAATTCCGCAATGATATCCATTCCATAAATCGTAATTAATTTAGGAATGCATATGAGATATGTTTACACAATTTTCAAATATAATTATACATAAATTAAAGCAGCATACTAAATTGCCAAATGGTTTAACAAGCTCATTAGAATCAGAGTGATCTTGTACTCCAATATTACACAAGAGTAATTCTAAACAAAGAAAGGGCATTTATAACTCTGCCTCATTCTGAACAATAATGTGCAGATACAACATCGCTAAAGCTGCTCCATAAACATAAATGTTTCATTCAAATTGGACAAATGTATGTCATAAAAATGGTTTCTATAATACATTTTTAGTTTTATATAAATGTGACAATATTTTTGTCATATTTATATTAAACATATATATATGTATGTGCATATATATATACATACACGTGTGTGTATGTACGCATGCCCGTGTGGGTTTATATATGTGTATATGTGTGTGTGTATATGTGTGTGTGTATATATATGTATGTATATATGTATGTGTGCGTATATATATAGAGATCATTGCAGTGTAAATTTATATATATATATATATATATATATATATATATATACACGCACACACACGCACACGCACACACATACACTTGTAGTCAATGCCTACTATGTTCTGTGCTAAGCAAAGAAAGAATTTCATTGTCCTGTCACATTTTTGATATACACATACATATTAGATATATCTTTGTATATTTAAAAATATGGTAAATTATATATATATATATATATATATAGATATGTGTGTGCGTTTAAATGCACATAAATATATCCAACAGATACACAAAGGAATATTGCACATATTTGAGATACACTTTGTTTCTGAAAACGTAACAAGCGGATGTAATCCTCCAAATATGATTTTGAAACTGTAAAGTGTGTAAATATCAATCCACGAATTGTACCAGTGTTGAAATAATCTCCATGTAGATGCCGCGTTGAAAACTACCAACATGAGTGTGTTTAACATGTCAGTGAACCTTCCTGCTTGCTTGTTACCGAGGATTGGTGAGGGATTCCATTAGCCTGGCTCATGAGGTCAGTGTTGATAACTAACATGGGACGTGTAGTTCATGTCGAACATGTGGCGACCATTGTGGCAAAAACTATCGGAACCACAGTCGAACAATTTAAACGTTGTACCAGTCGTAATTCTGACACCAGAGTTACTCTTTCATACTCTCTCTCTCTCTCATATTTTAAAGGGGTTTTTTTTTACTGGTGTATTTTTTTGTTTGGAATTGTCGTTCTTTGATTTGATTTTTCCTGTCACATCAATAATCTCCAGAAATCAATTACAATGTACTTTAAATAGGTGTCGGTCAAAGAAGGATCAATGGGGTTTGCCCTCCAGAGGATTCACTAACGTGTTTTATAATTGAAGTTTTGTTCCACGTTTAACTCAACCTGAAGAACCGTTAAGGTGTTGTAAATGGCTTGCTTAGATTACAGAGTGGAGGAAAATTAGCCAGAATCCTTAATACTGACCGCTTACAGGGGATGGCATTTCTGTTCCAGCTTTCGTACATAGCAGTCCATCAGTTCATAAGTCATAGGAGCAGAAGAATTAGGGGAATCAGCCCATCGAGTTCACTCCGCCATTCAATCATGGCTGGTCTATCTTTCCCCCTCCACCCCAGTCTCCTGCCTTCTCCCCGTAACCTTTGATCCCCTTACTAACCAAGAAACAGTCAAACTCCCCTTTAAAATCTGTCCCCACTGCTATCTGTGGCAATGAATTCCACAGGTTCACTAAAGTGTCTTTAATGAAACTAGAAGTCCCAAGCCATTTGGTCATTTCGCAAAATTTCACACAGAGCCAAGTTTAGTTTAGTTTAGTTTAGAGAGACAGCGTGGAAACAGGACATTCAGTCCAACGGGTCCGCACCGACCAGCGACGCCCATGCACCGGTTATTTCCTACTACACTAGGGACAATTTACAGAAGCCATTAACCTACCCACCTGTACATCTTTGGAATGTGGGAGTTAACCAGAACACCCGGATATAACCCTCGCGATTCTCTGTGGTACTAGGCATGAGTTAACCTTTGGAATCCAGGCCAACTCTGCTGCAGTCAAACAGCAGATGTATTGGGTAAATGTTCTCTCCCTCCCGCTGCCTGGTGGTGAGGATGCCTGTCTAGCCGCTGCCTCCTCCTCAACCCCCCCCCCCCTCCCCCCTCCCCCTCCCCAACCAGCAAAGACACACTGTAGAACCAACCCACTTCCCACTGCAGCAAGATCAACAGAATGAAGAACAGGCGGCTTCTATGCAAAGGGCAGAGGTTACCACCCACACCGTCGAGATGGGAAAGTACAATGAGCGTTGCAAACCTCACGGTGTGTCACTTTGGGAAACTAACAGTGAAAGTGTCTCAGCGCTGAAGATGGACAGCCTACTGCAGAGAGTGGATGGTCCTGAATCTCCATTTAGTGAACTCCAATGAATGAACACAACACTGGGCATTTTGCTCAAATGGTAGGTTTAGTCTGGGCTTATTGGTGTTGGTGCTCCTGGGATGTGCCGCGCGGCAGCAGAAGGCTCTCGGGATGCCACGCGGAGTCGGTACGACCGAGAACAAAGAAGGACCTGGCGGGGTGAGGAGAGCGCTGTGTGGTCATGAGAGGTCTCCTATGGTCGTGAGAGGTCGCCAAAGAGTCGTAGCGTCCTTCTGGTTGCCGCTGAATTTTTAACATGTTGAAAATTTTCGGCGACCTATTACGGGTGCCTGCAGTCGCCTGTAAAAGTCGCGTAAGTGGGACAGGCCCTTTAAGTGCTCGGAAAATACAAAAGGGCCCGAAACAGATGCGGCACAGCTGGCTCATATCTTGGCATCTTGAGCGCAAGATGACGTGCTCAGAGGTGAGTGTGCGCTGAGGTCTGACAAGGGTTCACAACACATGCTTGTCATTATCCAGAACACCCCCCTAGCCCCCCATCCAACACTCCAAGCCATGAATCAAGGATGGTCCTAATCTCCCCCAGACATCTGAGACAGGTACAGCCTATCTCCACACCTTGATCCTACATCAATCGACCCTAACACCAATCAAAGGCAGAGTACTGCACATGTCAATATTCAAATGAGTTTAGCTTAACCTTGGCTTATTTTCATGTGAGCCGAGATGATTCTATATATTGATACCATAAAGCCGTGCACAAGCGCAAAATGAAGAGTGAAGAGAAAAATACCAGAGGGTAGAATATAGTTCAGTTTAGTGTAGTTTATTGTCACGTGTCGAGGTACAGTGAAATGCTTTTGTTGTGTGCTAACCAGTCAGCGGAAAGTAGGTAAGTACGTTTTTTGGCCCGGTATTCACATACAAGGAATTTGCCTTGGTGCTCCGCCCACAAGTAACAACATGACTTACAGTGACAGTTACAAATGACTCAGAAAACACTAAACATTAATAATAATAAAACATTAAAGCGAAAGACAATGCATGATTACAATCGTGGCCATGCACAGTGTAGGGAGGAACTGCAGGTGCTGGTTTAAACCGAAGATCGACACAAAAAACTGGAGGAACTCAGCGGGGCAGGCAGCGTCTGTGGAGAGAAGGAATGGGCGAAGTTTCTGGTCGAGAGGTTTCAGACTGAGGGAGGGTCTCGACCCGAAATGCCACCCATTCCTTCTCTCCAGAGATGCTGCCTGTCCCGCTGAGTTCCTCCAGCTTTTTGTGTCTATCTTCGTGCCATGCACAGTGTACATACACGAGATACAGGGAATAAAGTGAATAACGTCCAGTGCAAGATAAAGTTAGTCCCGGTGGGGGGGGGGGGGGGGTCTCCAATGAGGTAGAAAGTAGCTCAGGACTGCTCTCTGTTTGTGGTAGGATGGTTCAGTTGCCTGATAACAGCTGGGAATAAACTGTGCCTAAATCTGGAGGTGTGCGGATGCATCTTTACATTCCATGAACATCGACAAGGATATCTCCGTCCTGTCAGTGCAGCAAGGATACAGCGAGGGGGAGCAATGGCTGTGGTCTATTAAAAGGGTGTGCTTAACTCAGCACTTAAATCCAAGCACTCGCCTGCAATTTTGCAGTGAGGCAACGCTGACCATTTTTTTTCTTCAAACAATTGACCAAAATTTCTGAATCCCTGTTTCAATTCAAAAAATAAAACCCCCGTATCACCGACGTTGGTGATTTCTCACCAGCTTGATGCGTTCTCTACATACGTTTTTTTTTAAACTACGGAACATAAAAGGACTGCTCTTTTCACAGTCGTCTCACCCAATTCGCACCCTTCTCTGCAATTTTTACACTGAGCTCAGTGTAGCGAAACGGCATGTAAATGAGATGCTAATATCTCTTGCGATAGGTTCCATTCTCGGCCATTTCCCAAAATACCTTTAAAAATAGAGTTGTCAATTTTCCGTTTTCAGGGTGCCCTCTCCAAAACAAAATGAATAATGGAACGCTTTCCCTGCGAGTTATCACCTTGAGAGGAAGGCAAATCAATTGTTTACCCCTTTCTCTGATAGAAACAGCTTGGTGAAATGCCCCAGTTTTACCAAATTGGTTTAATCTGTGTCGGCAGAACACGACTGGGGTCTTTGATGCACTGTAGATAGAAATAGTGAGCGAGAAAGTGATTGTTTTTGTTAAATGTTCGCACCCTTCCTAAAGTATCGAGTCATTTTAAGTTCATATGTTGTCCGAGTGGAATTGGGACACTCGGCCCATCAACTCTACTCCACTATTCCATCGAGGCTGATCTATCTCTCCTTCCCAACCCCATTCTCCTGACCTCCCCATAACTTCTCACACCCGTACTAATCAAGAATCTATCTGTCTCTGCCTTGAAAATATCCACTGACTTTGCCTCCACTGTTCTTTGCTTCCACAGTCTGGAGACACAGCGTTTATCATTGGTTATCAATATTTGATAATCAATGATCTGATAACAATTTGAGAATTAAATGATAATCAATATTATGGAAGGAAGGAAGGACATTCCACCCATTGTGTCACTACTAGTCCCTGGACTGGGCCGTCACGACCCCACCTTCCCTCCAGAGATGCTGTCTGACCCGCTGGATGACTCCAGCCTTTTGTGTCTCTCTTCTGATGAGATAGTCTGCGGGTGAGGAGCAGAAAGGGACGTTGGTTCGCGGGAACTTCTCCAGTACATCGAGCACGCTGACTGACCAAGCTTCGGATCATGGTGCCAAAGATGGCGGCACCAGCAGGTGTTATATACGTAAAGAGAATGTCCCTGTGCAGTTGCATATTCGGGAAATAAAGCACCATCAAACCACTGGAAATATAATTGGGGTTCCTGGTCAACTGGGTTCTGCTGGACTATACATGTCCAAGGGAGAAAGTCAGCCAGGCTCTTGCATGTGTTGTGTCCACTGTGATCGGATAAATGGCACACTACGGTTGTCTCAACTCACCAAGATCAGCTGTTGTTTGAACCCAGTGTCAATGACGGTTGCATCCTTGTCGTTATAACCCAAAGAGAGTTAACCACAGAAAGCATCGCAACACGGTATGAATATTGATTGCATTCATTTCAAGTAACCCTTGCATTATCACTCTCTCTCCGTCCCTCCCCCACCCTAACCGTCCCGCTAGTTTCGCCGTCCGCAACCCTTCGTTATCACCTCTTCCACAGACACAACAATAGACCATTGTGGGCTCCGCCTTTCGGTGCCAGCTCTGATTTGTTCTGTACCTTTTCATAACTCTCGTTTCCCTCTCCCCTGACTCAGTCTGAAGAGGGTTTCGACCCGAAACGTCGCCTGTCCCTTTTCTCCAGGCATGCTGCCTGACCCGCTGAGTTACTCCAGCTTTTTGTGTTTAGCTACGGTTTGGGAACAGCTCTGCCCAAGGCCGCAAGACATTGCAGAGAGAGTTGAGGATGCAGCTCAATAAATCATGCAGGCCAGACTTCCCACCATTGACTCCATCTACGCTTCACGCTGCCTCGGGGAAGCAGCCAACATAGACAAAGACCATTCCCTCCCCTTCATTCTGTTTTCTCCCTGCTCCCTCAAGCAAAAGTGCATGTCATCAGACTCAGGAGCAGCTTCTTCCCCACTGTTACCGGGCCTCGGAACAGTTCTTCCATAACCTAAGGTACAGTCCTGAATTTCCAACCAACCCCATTGCAGACACTTGACTTTTTCCTTTTGAAACTGTTACGCTACGATACATTAGACTTTAGACTTTAGACTTTAGAGATACACGCAGTCACGGGAGAACGTACAAACTCCGTACAGCCAGTACACGTTCTCCCCTCTCCCATCGGACAAAAAGGTACAGAAGTGTGAAAACGCACACCTCCAGATTCAGGAAGAGTTTCTTCCCAGCTGTCATCAGGCAACTGAATCATCCTACAACAACCAGAGGGCAGTCCTGAACTACTATCTACCTCATTGAGACCCTCAAAGTATCTTTGATCTGACTTTTCTGGCATGTAAACAGACCCTTCGGTCCAACTTGCCCACACCAACCAACATGTCCCATCTGCACTAGTCCCACCTGCCTGCGTTTGGCCCATGTCCCTCTAAACCTGTCCTATCCGTGTAGCTATCTGTCTAATCTGTCTGAACGTTGCAATAGTGCCCGCCTCAACTACCTCCTCTGGCAGCTCATTTCTTAAACCCACCACCCTTTTGTGTGGAAAAAGTTATCCCTCAGGTTCCTATTAAATCTTTCCCTTCACCTTAAACCTATGTCCTCTGGTTCCCAATTCCCTTTTCCAGGCCCTTTTCCAATTCCACCATGTAATCTATCCTTCATGATAGCGCCAGTTTGTTCTTTGATAGAACTCCCGTTTTAAAGCTTTGCTATGTTTCATTACGTTAAAGATGCTTTATCAATGCAAGGTGTTGTTGGTAATGTGTAGGAAGGAACTGCAGACGCTGGTTTAAACCAAAGATAGACACAAAAAGCTGGAGTAACTCAGCGGGACGGGCAGCGTCTCTGGAGAGAAGGAATGGGTGACGTTTCGGGTTGAGGCCCTTCTTCAGACTGAGCGTCAGGGAAGAGGGAAACGAGAGTTATATGAATAATTTCGGGTCGTTATAATACCGCTTAGCTTTTTTTAAAATTTTCCAATCAGGCAGCACGGTGGCGCAGCGGTAGAGACCTGGGTTCGATCCTGACTAGGGGTGCTGTCTGTACGGGGTTTGTAGCTTCCCCTTTGGATCACCTGGGCTTTCTCCGATTGCTCCGGTTCCCTCCCATACTCCAAAGACGTGCAGGTTTGTAGAATAATTGGTTTCTAATAAATTGTAAACTGTCCCTAGTGTGTCGGGTAGTGCTAGTGTGCGGGGTGATCGCAGGTCGGCGCAGACGCGGTGGGCCGAAGGGCCGGTTTCCACGCTGTATCTCTAAAACAGCCAATCAAAGAGGGTAAATCCTTATATTCCACAGAGTATTGCATTTGCCACTTTCCGTGCCCCCATTTAACCTGTCCCCATACCCATGGACAATCTACAATTGCTTTTCCATCAAGATTTGTATCATCGATAAAGTTGTCTACATGACACGCCATGTTTAAGCAACTGATACAGAGTATAGATATACACAGCTCAATTACTAATCCTCGGAATCACAAAGTTTAGGGCTGCCAATTCTGAAAAATAAATGTTTTTTCCCACTTTCCGTTTTCGATCTGTTAACCAATTCCCATTCCCTGCTGAATATTTTCAATCATGTGAACGGTAACACCAGCATGGAGCGATTGTCCCTCCGGCATTTAGCACAGACCCAGACGCGGGTCTACACCAGCCTTACAACATAGACTGGGACAGCACGGGGCTCAGGCCCTTCGGCCCCCAATGTCTGTGTCGACCATGATGTCAAAATGACCTAACCTCATCTGCCTGTGTGTAATCCATAACCCTCCATTCCCTGCATGTATGCATATATTTGGAGAATGCATATATTTGGGGTGGCACGGTGGCGCAGCGGTAGAGTTGCTGCCTCACAGCGCCAGAGACACGGGTTCGATCCTGACCACGGGTGCTGTCTGCACAGAGTTTGTACGTTCTCCTATCGTTCATCGGACTTTACTGGACTTTACCTTGCACTAAGCGTTATTCCCTTTATCCTGTTATCTGTACACTGTGGACAGCCCGATTGTGTTCGTGCAATGTCTTTCCGCTGACTGGTTAGCACGCAACGATAGCTTTTCACTGTACCTCAGCACACGTGACAATAAACTAAACTAAACTGAAATAAAAAGGTGTTGCTTGGAGCGACAAAAGGACATTCTGGCAATGACAGACAGTCCACTGAAACTTAAAAGCATAAGCCCCTGTAATCAGTGATCTCCCTAGCAAGTTTAACAAGAAGAGTTTCACAGTGTTCATTAATAACGGCTGTTCATGAAAGAAGGTTGCCAGGTCCAATGTGACTGATGAACAATGATTTTACACAATAGTTGCCTCTTGGGAATTGCAAGCTACGCTTCCAATTGTTGGTTGTGGCTTCACCAATTGTCATAATGTCATGAGGTTAACCATTAGATTACAGACTGGAGTTAACTGAGAGATTGAGGCAATATCCTGCTATCATCTTGTAACCCTCCATTTTAAGCTCCAGTATCAGCAATTATTGGCAATTTTTAGTTTTAGTTCAGAGATACAGCGTGGAAACAAGGCCCTTCGGCCCACCGGGTCCGCGCCGACCAGCCATCCCCGCTCACTAACGCACTGGGGACATTTTACATTTATACCAAGCCAATTAGCCAACAAACCTGTGCGTCTCTGGAGCATGGGGGGAAACCGAAGATACGGGAGAAAACATACGCAGGTCACGGGGAGAACGTACAAACTCTGTACAGACAGCACCCGTAGTCGGGATCGAACCCGGGTCTCCGGCGCTGTCAGGCTGCACCACCGTGCGGCCCATAGATTGTACGACGGTACATTGTCACGTGTGCAAAGTGCAAATGCACATTGAAAATATTTTCTTACAAATAGTCTCCTGCATGCACGGGGCGCCATACCATGGCGCCATTTTCAGAGTCCAGTCCGCGCTCTAGATATTACGAGCGGTGCCCGTTCAAGGCGAGTCCCAGGCTACTGTGGGCATCCAGCCATCACCTTCCCTTGGACGGGTCAACCTGTGGATCGACATCACCTCTCCTCGCCCGTCCAAGGGGAGCCTCCCGTAGTCGACCTCAAGGGGGCAGTAGGCCAGGCGCCGGTTCCCTCTCCTCTCCTCACCCACTGCGCCCACCATCTTCTCCATCCCCACCGTCTCACGGGGAGAGCGTACAAACTCCACACAGACAGCAGTCGTAGTCAGGAATGAACTGGGGTATCTGGCGCTGTAAGGCAGCACCTCTATCTCATAAGAGTTGAAGGTAGTTTCTAATCTGTCCAGCCCAATGTCACATAAAGGAAGTTACTCAGATCCATCTCATCATGAATCTGTACACTGCGAATGGCTCGATAGTTTACCAAGGAGAACAAATACCTCGGGAGTGTACCTGGACAGTAAACTGGACTGCTCCATGAATGCTGAGGCTCTGTACAAGAAGGGGCAGAGCCGGCTGTACTTTTTGAGAAGTTCTACCAATCGGTGGTGGCCGGTGCCATCTTCTTCACCGCCGTGTGCTGGGGCAACAGGGCGAAGTCCGCGGACGCCAACAGGATTAACAAACTCATCAGGAAGGCTGGATCCATCCTGGGGACAGAGTTGGATTCATGGGAGGTGGTCCTGGAGGGGAGGATGCTCCTCAAACTGTGGAGCGTCCCGTACAATGCAGCTCACCCTTCTCCATGACACACTGGTCAACCTGAGGAGCACCTTCAGCAACAGACTGGTTCCACCAAGATGCAGCACAGAACGCCACAGGAGATCCTTCTTCCCTGTGGCTATCAAACTCTACAACTCCTCCCCCTTCTGTCGTGGGGTAGACTGAGACTGACTCCCCTCCCCAATCTTTGCACGTCCCCAATCCTTTCAACTCGTCACTTTAATTTCATGTTTCACGTATCTTGTGCTGTTGGCAGACCAATTCCGCTCCTGGGGTAAATAACGTTCCATCGTATCGTATCGTATCGTAATCATGCATAGACGTTTCGCTGGCCGGATGCCACGCGACAAAAGCCGTTCACGGTACCTCGGTGCAGGTGACCATAAACTGCACCAAACTAAACTCATCTCAACTAACCCATCTTGTGACTCAGAGGCAGCGAACCCTTGCCAAAATCCATTTGACGTGGGATACGGAGATCCTCCATGTATTCCTGTAGCAATATCCCTGACCTCAAAACATTTCAAAGCACTTTACAGTCAATTAAGGACTTTTGCAATCCAATTACTGCTCCATTATGAGGCAAGTATAGATGAGAATTGATGCAAAGCAAGTTAACAATGAGAACATGTTTTGCGACCTGTATCAACAAAAAATAAAAATGTGGTGGCATAATTTCTTGGCCAGTAAGTTCCAGATCATCTCTACACTCTGCTTAAAAAACCGAGGTGCATTTTTGAGTTGCAACTGTTATTGCAGTGATGTAGCTTGATGTTGTCCTGGCATGGATAAGCCTACACCAACATGTAATATTTGCTGGATACAAGACCACCAGACACTGGAGCAGAATACGACCATTCAGCCCATCACATCTGCTCCACCATTTAATCAGGGCTGATCTATTTTTGTGTCTCAACCCTATTCTCCTGCCTTCTCCCCGTAACCTTTGACGCTTTTACTAAAGATTTTACTGGTGGACAAAAAAGCTGGAGAAACTCAGCGGGTGAGACGACGTTTCGGGTCGAGACCCGAAAATTCGCCTTTTCCTTCTCTCCTGCCTCACCCGCTCAGTTTCTCCAGCTTTTTTGTCTACCTTCGATTCGTCCAGCATCTGCAGCTCTTTCTTAAAGATTTTGTAGGAATCTGAGGGCGGTGGGTGTATTGAATGAGCTGCCAGAGGAATAGTTGAGGCAGGTATTATGGCAACGTTTAAGAAACAATTAGACAGGTACATGGATAGGACAGGTTTAGAGCGATATGGACCAAACGCAGGCAAGTAGGACTAGTGCAGATGGGACATGTTGGTCGGTGTGAGCTAAAGGGCCTGTCTCTAGTGTGTGACTCCACGCTGTATGCCTCTATGGTACAGGTGGTATTAAAATAACCTCGGCACCATTGAACCATGAAATCAGTGGGTCAGGCAGCATCTCTGGAGATCATGCGTAGGTGACGTTTCAGGTCGGGACCCTTCTTCAGATGAGGCCGCTGGCAAACGTCAAAGAAGTCAGAAGTCAGCGCGTTACCATCTGCAGAATTGGATAACCACATTTCCCTCTTCTGTGATGGATCCTGATTCATTGCCTCAGGAATCCCGAAGGGAAAAGTAAAGACCACAACAGATACAAACCAGCTTTGTTTCCGTGGCATAAATCAACATTGAGGGCAACAGTGAAAGGCTTCGAAAGACCAGAGGAGATTTATGCATTTCAAAGCTCCACGCAGGGGCCAGCGATGTCTACACGCGGCATTCACTTCATGATTTATTTAGTTTAGTTTAGTTTCAGTTTAGTTTGCGGAAACAGGCCCTTTGGTCCACCAAGCGATCCCCGCACATTAACACTATCCCACACACACTGGGGACAATTTAGAATTGACAGAAACCAATTAACCTACAAACCTGCACGTCTTTGGAGCGTGAGAGGAAACCGAACATCTCGGAGAAAACCCACGCCGGTCACGGGGAGAATGTACAAACTCTGTACAGACAGCACCCGTAGTCGGGATCGAACCCGGGTCTCTGGCGCTGTAAGGCAGCAACTCTACCGCTGCAATACCGTGCCCTTGATAATGTCTCTTGGTTTCTATTGGGGCGATTTGTTTAGGATACCAGTATGAGAGAATGGAGCAGCTGGGCTTGTACACTCTGGAGTTTAGAAGGATGAGAGGGGATCTTATTGCAACATATAAGATTGTTAAGGGCTTGGACACACTAGAGGCAGGATACATGTTCCCGATGTTGGGGGAGTCCAGAACAAAGTAGGTCACAGTTTAAGAATAAGGAGTAAGCCATTTAGAAAGGAGACGAGGAAACACTTGTTCTCACAGAGAGTGGTGAGTCTGTGGAATTCTCTGCCTCAAAGGGCGGTGGAGGCCAGTTCTCTGGATACTTTCAAGAGAGAGCTAGATAGGGCCCTTAAAGATAGCGGAGTCAGGGGATATGGAGAGAAGGCAGGAACGGGGTACTGATTGGGGATAATCAGCCATGATCACATTGAATGGCGGTGCTGGCTAGAAGGACCGAATGGCCTACTCCTGCACCTATTGTCAGTAGGACACAGATCAGGAGAAAAAAATAATAATTTATTTGGATGATTAAGAAAGTGGCTAAAGAGAGTCACACTTGACGTTGTGTTCAGCACAGACATCGTGGGCCATTATATGTGGCCTCTATGTTCTAAGTTATTTAGGCCCAGGAAGGGTAGATTATCTCAGTTTAGATAGAATGGATGTGGAGTTGGATAGCGGGAGAGTCGAGGACTAGAGGGCACAGCCACAGAACAATAGAACGTACCTTTGGAATGGAGATAAGGAGGAATTTCTTTAGCCCAAGGGTGGTGAATCTGTGGGATTCACTGCCACAGATGACGGTGGAGGCAGACTCTTGATTAGGGCATTAAAGGTTATGGGGAGAAGGCAGGAGGAATGGGGTTGTGAGAGAATGGTAGATCAGCCATGATTGAATAGTGGAGCTAGGTCGATGGGCAGAATGGCCTACTTTTTCCACTATGATTTATGAACTTATGAGGACTCTATCCGATCTATTCCTCTCATGATTTTGTACTGTAATGGGAGAGTCAAGAACTAGAGGGTACAGCCTGGGAATAAAAGGACGTATCTTTGGAAAGGAAATGAGGAGGAATTTCGTTAGCCTGAGGGTGTAAATCAGTGGAATTAATTGCCACAGATAACTGTGGAGGCCAAGCCATTGGGTATTTTTATACCAG
Source organism: Okamejei kenojei (assembly GCA_035221665.1). Taxonomy (NCBI): domain Eukaryota; kingdom Metazoa; phylum Chordata; class Chondrichthyes; order Rajiformes; family Rajidae; genus Okamejei; species Okamejei kenojei. The sequence goes on from CM069158.1 coordinate 6,015,229, forward strand.
AGATGGATAGGTTCTTGATTATAAAGGGGTTCAAAGATTACGGGGAGAAGGCAGGGGAATGGGGTCGAGAGTGTAAATTAGATCAGCCACGATCGAGTGTTGGAGTACTCAATGGGCCAAATGGCCTAATTCTGCTTCTATGTTTTATTAATATAATGCCTTCTCCAACCAGAGAAGCTCCATAAACGTTAAGACTGTAGATAGACACAAAATGCTGGAGTAACTTAGCGAGCCAGGCAGGAGAGAAAGAATGGGTGACGTTTGAAGAACTCGGAGGAAGGGTCTCAACTCGAAACGTCACCAATTCCTTTTCTCCAGAGATGCTGCCTGCCCTGCTAGCAGAGTTACTCCAGCATTTTTTAGTGTCTATCTCCTGTGTAAACCGGCATCTGCAGTTCCTTCCTCCAACTTTAAGACTGTGGTTTACTTTGGAAGCGCTATCAGATCATGGGCTTTGTCGTTTGTCGATTTGATGAAAAATCTAAATTACACGCAGGGAGCAGCGATGTCTACTCTCAGCATTCACTTAATGATTTATTGAGTTTGGTTTAGTTTAGTTTAGTTTAGTGCAGATTTGAGATGCTGCGCGGAAACAGGCCCTTCGTCCCACCGAGTCCGCACCGACTCGCGATCCCCACACATTAACACTATCCCACACACACTAGGGACAAGTTAGAATTGGCACTAGCCAATTAACCAACAAACCTGTACGTATGTGGAGTGTGGGAGGAAACCGAACATCATGGCGAAAACCCACGCAGGCCACGGGGAGAACGTACAAACTCGCTGTGTGACAACATGTCGACGCGTCGATTGAAACTAAGGATTAGGAATGAGGAAGATCAAGGATGTGCAATTGAGTAGGACAAGTGTTTGGGGCAGCTGACAGACTACGGGCTGAATGGAAATTCTTTCATTCCATGAATCACAGACATTAAAATGTGATGCAGACTCGTTAACAGTTTAACAAGTGTTGGGGGTCATGGAATACATTAGTCTGGTCCTTTCCAGTCCTTGTTGATGTGTCGCTAATAGGAAAAAGACAATTATCCCCTCCTCGCTTTGCATAATTTTTCATTCAAGCCCGAACGAGTGGAGGATGAAACAGACTTGCTTTCATTCAACAAGTCGCTATTTCTCAGACATGCCTCAGTCGCGCTGTTGTAAATAGTGAAGTGCCACAGTCGTTACTTAAAGGCCCTGTTACGATGGCCCCCACTCTCACAACACTGCACTCACTGTCCGCTCTGGATGTTTAGACTGGAGACATGCAGGAAACAGGCCCTTCGGCCCACCGGGTCCGTGCCGACCAGCGATCGCCCCGTACAATGGCACCATCCGATGCACTGGGGACAATCTTTACAATCTTTTACAGAAGCCACTTGACCTGCAAACCAGCACATCTCTGTGGCGTGCGGGAGGAAACCGAAGCACCTGGAGAAAATACACGTGGTCATGGGACAGAACGTATGAACTCAGTTTGGACAGCACCCGTAGTCAGGATCGAACCTGGATCCCTGGCGCTGTAAGGCAGCAGCTCTACTGCTGCGCCACCGTGACGCACAGTTTGTGGGATCTTCGTGGCAACGGCAGATAAATCCATAATTGTCTTTAATTCACATCTGATCTGATTGAGCAGAGTTTGCAAGGCTGTCATATGTTGTGGTAACAGGCCCTTCGGCCCAAATTGGCCTATGCCGACCAACATGCCCCATCTACACGAGGCTGTCCCCAAATAGTCAACACTGAGGCTCTCCCTCCAGCTTGGTGAGTAAAAAAAATAGCCCTGAGTACCTAAGGCTGGCTATTACCATAATTCTCCGAGTTTGAATCAAGGGGGAAACTCGGGAGAATTTGTGAGTAACTCGGGAAAGTGGGACAGGCCATTAAGAAAGGCAAGAGTTAGTTTAAATACTGAAAATAACACAGTAATCCTGACCTGCTAGTCAGATCCTCAGTAAAATGGAGACACAAGGAAGTGCAGATACGTTCATAAGTGATAGGAGCAGACCTAGGTCTTTCAGCCCATCATCTACTCTGCCGTTCAAGTATGGCTGATCTTTCCCTACCAACCCCATTCTCCTTCCTTCTCCCCATAACCCCTGACACCCACACTAATCAATAATCTATCTATCCCTGCCTTAAAAAATATCCATTGACATGGCCTCCACAGCCTTCTGTGGCAATGCATTTCTCAACAATGATCAGCCATGATCATATTGAATGGTGGTGCTGGCTCGAATGGCCGAATGGCCTGCACCTATTTTCTGGGTTTCTAATGTGGAATTCCAGACGCTGGGATCCTGCGTGGGACACAGATCTGCCCTGTTGATAACTGAGGAATATTATTTCTCCTTCAAAATGACACCACCTTGGTCCTGAGACAGCAGAGGTGGTGGTGAAACGTCAGCACGAGCACTGCGCAAACCTGCCTCTTCTGTTAGTAGTTACTTCTTTAACAGACTACAGCACTATGAAGTGCTAGAATTCCTTTGAAGTGGCTAAGTGGTCAATCCCTACACAGACAACAGCAACAAGAGGATATTGGAATTGATTTAGGTTGGAGACCATTGCTAATACCTTGCCTGATCAATTGCTTTAGACATCAATGCAAGAGCAGCAGGGAAAGCTGGCTTTACAGTTTGAGAGCTCAACTGTACTTTATAAGATCATAAGATTATAAGAGGTAGGAGTAAAGTTAGGCCATTCGACCCATCAAGTATACTCTTCCATTCAATCAATCCTGATCTACTTCTCCCTCCTAACCCCATTCTCCTGCCTTCACCCCATAACCTTTGACACCTGTACTAATCAAGAACTATCAATCTCTGCCTTAATCTCTCTGTCTTTGCCTCCACAGCCTTCTGTGGCAAATAATTCCACAGATTCACCAACTTCTGACTAAAGAAATTCCTCCTCATTTTCTACCTAAAAGAACGACCTTTAATTCTGAGGCTATGACCTCTGGTCCTAGACTCTCCACATCCACTCTATCCAAGCCTTCCACTATTCTGTAAGTTTCAATGAGGTCCCGGCTCCTTCTTCTAAACTCCAGCGAGTACAGGCCCTGTGCCGTCAAACGCTCATCATATGTTAACCCACTCATTCCTGGGATCATTCTTGTGAACCTCCTCTGGACCCTCTCCAGAGCCAGCACATCCTTCATAAGCCATTTAGGACTGAGATGAGGAAAAAAAATATTCACCCAGAGAGTTGTGAATCTGTGGAATTCTCTGCCATAGAAGGCAGTGGAGGCCAATTCATTGATGTTTTATTGATATTATACATTGATGTTAAGAGAGAGTTAGATATAGCTCTTAGGGCTAATAGAATCAAGGGATTTGGGGAGAAAGCAGGAACAGGGTACTGATTCTGGATGATCAGCCATGATCATATTGAATGGTGGTGCAGGCTCGAAGGGACGAATGGCCTACTCATGCACCTATTTTCTATGTTTATCAGTTCATAACGTCTGAAAGTGGCTGAGGATGCTGTGTGGGCCGGCCGTGGCAGTGCGGGGGGGTAGGGGGTGGGGGGGTGGCGTTGGCAGCCCGGTTAGCGGTGAAGATTGGTAGGTCTGTCCGCTATAATCAAAATCTGTTATAAAGAGGGCTGTAACATTGCGGATGGACACAAAATGCTGGAGTAACTCAATGGGTCAGGCAACATCCATTAGTTTAGCTTAGTTTAGCGTGAAAACAGACCACCGAGTCCGCACTAACCAGCGATCCCTGCACACTAACGCTATCCCACGCACACTAGGGACAATGTTTTACATTTATACATTCATACCAAGCCAATTAACATGCAGATCTGTACATCTATGGAGTGTGGGAGGAAACCGAAGATCTCGGAGAAAACCCACGCAGGTCACGAGGAGAACGCACAAACTCCGTACAGACAGCGCCCGTAGTCGGGATCAAACCCGGGTCTCCGGCGCTGTGAGGCAGCAACTCTACCACTGCGCTGCCGTGACGCCCTGGAGCAAATGATGGGTAACGTTTGGGTTAGAACCCTTCTTCAGACTGAAAGTAGAGGGTGGGGGGAGAAGTGGACCTAGGAAAAGGCCAGAACAAATCAGGGCCAGCAACTGATAACCTCCCAAGGTTTACTGTAGGCATTTTATACATGTAAAATCCAAACATGCATACCTATGTGAAAGACAAAATATCTTTCATATATGCACACATGCATGCATATTATTTTATAAAATGTTATTATTATACTTTTATAAGAATTGCGCTTTCTAAGAACATGATAGGAAAGGCATTTTTCAATGCATTGCATAGGGTTTATTTAACATCATAGGTTTATGGTGAGGGGGGGAAAGATTTAATAGGAACCTGAGGGGTAATCTTTTTCACACAAAGGGTGGGTGGGTGTATGGAACAAGCAGCCAGAGGGTATAGTTGAGGCAAGAACTATCGCAATATTTAAGAATTATTTAGGCAGGTACATGGATCGGTCAGGTTTAGAGGGATATTGGCCAAACGCAGGCAGGTGGGACTAGTATAGATGGGATATGTTGGCAAATGTATGGGCAAATTGGGCCGAAGGGCCTGTTTCCATGCTGTGAGACCCAATGACACTATAAATATTATATAACGCATATAAAATGATATGAAACCTTTAGTATTAACTACAATATAAATTTGACTTGGATATGTTACGAACATAATGGAACTTGTATCTCTCTGTATTATCAAATGCATATTCGAATATCATATAAGACAAAATTATATTAAGCCTTTTGCAATAATGGGCAGCACAGTGGCACAGTGTAGAGTGTTGCCTTACAGGGCCTGATCCCGACTACGGGCGCTGTCTGTACGGAGGTTGCACGTTCTCACCGCGACCCCGTGGGTTTTCTCCGAGATCTTCGGTCTCCTCCCACACTCCAAAGACGTGCAGGTTGGGCTGAAGGGCCTCTTTCTCCGCTGTGTCTCTAAACTAAACTAAACTAAATTAATTACAAGATAGTTCATGTTATGGATATCGATTTGGATATGTTACGGACAGACAATGGAACTTGCATCTGTATTCAAATGTATATTCGAATATTATTTAAAACATATAAAATTATATGCAGCTTTTATCATTAACTATGATCAAAGTTGACTTGGATATGTTACAGGACATATAATGGAACTTGCACCTGTCTGTGTATTTGAATGTATAGCAGTCCCATTTCCCCTGCAGCTAGAGAGAGGTTGGGTTTGCTGTGCTCTTTGCAAGCCCCCCAATTAATCCCCAAATATTTGCCTAAGGCCATAATACCAAAGTAATTCTGACCACACTTCAAGCAAAGCTCTTTTTCGCTGCTGTTCAAGAAACCAGAGATCTTTTTTTTGGATCTCTTTGTAGGAAAGAACTGCAGATACCGATTTAAATCGAAGGTAGGCACAAAAAGCTGGAATAACATCTCTAGAGAGAAGGAATGGGTGACGTTTCGGGTCGAGATCCTTCTTCAGACTGGTCTCGACCCGAAACGTCACCCACCCCTTCTCTCCAGAGACGCTGCCTGTCCCGCTGAGTTACGCCAGCATTTTGTGTCTACCAGACACAATTTATTGTTTTATTTTGTTCTCCCCTTCCCCCCACATTGCAAGATCACAAGCTCCTAACTGAGCGTACAATTTATACATTATGTTTTTATGGTATGTCGTAAAAGGGAGGCTCCACAAGGTTGAACGGCCAGGCTTGGAGTGACTGACCTGCAGGAATGAGAGATGCAGGGTGACATGTTCAAGAGAGAGTTAGATTTAGCTCTCAGGGCTAAAGGAATCAAGGGATGTGGGGTAAAAGCAGGAACGGAGTACTGATTTTAGATGATCAACCATGATCATATTGAATAGCAGTGCTGGCTCGAAGGGCCGAATGGCCTATTCTTGCACTTATGTTTCTATGTTTTTTATGTTCTCTATTAGCTGTGGATGGACACAGGGGCAGAAACATCGTTGAAGCGCACACCCACGCCATTAAATAATCCGGAAAGCACAGATTCAATGTCTGCTTGTGTGGCTGTTGTTGTTAGGAAAAATCGACAAGGGCAGCAAAAGGAGCTGCTCCCAGTCCATCACGGGTACCGACCTCCCCACCATCAACGGGGTCTACATGAGTCAGGAAGGTAGTACAGGAGCCTGAAAACTGTAACGTCCGGGTTCAGGAGCAGCTTCTTCCCTGCAGCCATCAGGCTATTAAACACCACAACCTCCAAATGAGCTCTGAACTACATAGACTTGGTGGCATCATTATTGTCTTTGCACTCTTATTGTTTGTTTGTATATAATTATACATATATATGTGTTAGTGTGTGTGATGTGCTATAGTAATAGAGTAATTATATATGTACATATATATATATATATATATATATATATATATAAAGCATATATATATATATATACACACATATATATATATATATATATATATATATATATATGTGTGTGTGTGTGTGTGTGTGTGTGTATATATATATATATGAATATACTCGCAGGCATGCCATATATATATATTATTATTATATTACTATACTATATCACACACACACACATATATATTTAAAAATATCACTAGATGCTCACACATATGTAAATACAATATGCATATAGTGCTATTTATGTATGTGTATGTGGAGAGAGAGAGTGAGAGAGAGAGAGAGGGTTTTTTAAAAGATTATTTCAGTGTTTATCGAGTACTATATTTACATATCTCATATTTCAAGTAAGAATTTCATTGTTCCATTCCGGGATAAATGACAATTAAACACTCTTGACTCCAGATTTGCAGCAGGCAAAAGGCCAAATGACAATGAATATCCTGATGGGTAATCGATGGTTGTCATGGACTTGGTGGGCCAAAGGGCCCGTTTCCACGCTATATGTCCAAACGAAACTAAAAACAACAATGGTTCACAAACCACGTTACCATGAAGGAAAATCACAACATGCATGAACTCCAGGGCTCATTTACGTTCCATCAAATTAAAGTGCAATTTAATTTTAAATACCCTTGTGAATAGCTCTCTAACAATGGAAAAATTCTTGCTCAGTTGATCAACCCGTACCAGAAGGACGAAAATAGGTGATTACATGAGGAACACGTAACAATCAGAACTTTGGGTCAGTAACACCTCTCTTCCCGCTTTCTCCCCCCACGACAATCAGTCTGAAGAAAGTCTCGACACGAACCCATGTTCTCCAGAGATATTGCCTGACGTAGCAAACACAATATGTAAAAAAAAGACAAAAGGCTTTATTTGAGGAACAAGAATGGAGGAGCCTGGAGCAACGATCAAATCTTTTCAAAAAGCTGAGCTCAGTGCAAAAGGCAAAAGTCATTTGTGCCGAGTTACTCCAGCATTTTGTTTCTTTTCTTGTAAACCGGCATCTGCAGTTCCTTGCGCTGCCCCACTGCGGAATTTCAGGGACAGCGCAGTGGCGCAGCGGCAATGCGCAATACTTTGTTGCATGATGAAAATAAGGACGATAACGTTCTGAAGTGAGCTTGTAGCTGAAACGCTGGATAATTTCTCTCACATCTTACCGGAGAGTAGAAAGAGTGTAGGGGGGTGGGAGGCGGGGGGAGGGAAGAGGCTGGGTACAACAGAAGAAGAGGAGGAAGAGCAAAGGAAATGGGGACAGTGCGGAGAAAGAAAGGTGAAGGATGAATCCTTTTATAATATCGGTGGTTGGCATACATTGAATGCGGGACAGTTGCCCTGAAGCGCATCCCCTGTTTAGCAGTGTTAAACGCACGCCATACAGCAGCACCAACTCCCGGTACTATGCCTTTGAAATTCATTGTCCTTCGGCGACAGAACGCACGGTCTCAACGGTACAATATGTGCAGTGCTACTAACAGGGAAGACATTTTGTGGGATTTGTGATTTAACACGGGAAGCCTTTGCCGATCCCAACCAGCCCGATTACACGCCATGGATCCCGCCGGAAGCTCGTGAATCGATTAATTTTCACACTCCGGGAAAAAAAAACGCATTTAACGGAGAGACTGAGGCAGAAAAGAGAGGATAGTGGGGGAGGAGGATGGAGGAAGTGAGACATCAAAATGGCCGCCATCTCCTCCATAGAGCCAGCCATTATTCAGACCACCACGCAGATAAGGGATCAGAATTGAATTCGCTCCGTCGTTTTTGATGGTAAATGGATTCTGTGAGATCTATTAACCGAAAAAAAGAAAGAAATTCGAAAAATATAGCAGGGGAGGGAATAATTACCGTGAAGCGTGGAATGGAGGCAGGGGACTTAGAATCCCCCCCCCCCCCCCCCCCCCATTTCAGTTCAGCGCAGAGGGGGAAGAGTAACAGCACAAGCAGATGCTGGGGGAGACGTCACAATAGCGGCAGGGACGGACGGACGGGGGCGGGGGGGCGGGGGGGAAGAAGGGCGCATGCGTCTGGTGCTGTCAGCTTTGTGTGCAGGACTGGCGGTGTGGCATGCAACTGCATCATGGCGGAGATGCTGCGACTGCGGGTCACGTGGGCGAGGTGCTGCGGTACTGCAGAGACGGGGAATGAGATGCTGACTGCGAGAGGGAGAGAGAGAGACAGACACACACACAGACACGCACACTCACACACAGATGCGATTGAATGGGTCTTCGTTGACTGTGGTCAACATCAAATCCAGAATCCTTACACAATATCAGAAAACCGGGCAGATTAATGGTCTCCGGCTTTTGGGAGCTTCTCCCCATTGCTAATGGAAAAATGTTTGATTTCTGTACGTGTTTCCCCATTGATAATATCCGACATCCCCTAGTCACGCCGCAGAGCAACCTTCCAGTGCCAGCGCGCCATTCATCGAGCCCACAGAAGATTCGCATCTTCCTCGGTCACTAATCCCATTACTGAAAACCCAACTTTTGTCCCAATCTCCTAACCTTTTTCAAAGCAATAAAGCACTCCGGCCACTTAATAATAATCATAACTAACCGGATTTCAAACACAGAATCCAAGGGCGTGTCTCGGGTGACAATAGGGGGTCAGTGACCTTTTTAAAAAAAAAAAAAATTCTCGCCAATGTTTTCTCTAAAGGGAGGAACAGAAGGTCTTCACAGGCTTTGGAAGGTGCACTTGGAAACATGGCCTTCAGAAGGTTAATAGGGAACAATGATCCTGCATCGAACTTGGAAATGTGATGATAATTTGATGGATTTCAATCCTCTTTGTACGCCTTACAAATGCAACAGGCCAATCTCCATAGGTGTTAAGATGGTGTGTAGGGGAGAAAAAAAGCAGCTATAATCCATTGAGTTATGGCCTCCATTCAGCACTCCTTGAATGAACGGGCTACACAAAGGCCCAAAAAAAAGGGAAAAAGGGACTAGTGGCTATATTTAGTCCGATGCACACTGTTTGAAAAGGGATAAGTCTCTTTAAGTGATGAGGATAATATGGTACTTGACAGTACAATGTAGGCCAAGTTTACCGTCTGCTCAAGTCCCACTGCCCCCACCTCTCCACAGCTCCTTCCTGTGTTTTGTCCCCAGAGTCTTTCACCCCAGAACAAGGGCCTTGCCAGTGTGAGAACTTCAAAAAAAAACTTTTTTTAAACCATCATTTGCGCCAATTGTTGGAAACATGAGCTAATGCCTTGTGATCGCGGTGCAGATGTGACAATGTTGAAGGGGGGGGGCCTCAAACCCAAGGACAAAGTGAAGCAGGTCTGGAGGATTTCAGCGTTAGTGTGTGCGTGTCTGGGGAGGGGAGGGCGAGGCGGGGGTGGGGGGGGGGGGGGGGGCGGGGGAGGGAGAGCGTGATTGAGCAGGCAAGGCAAGGACACATTTGAATGAGGAGCACAAAAATGAACTGTGAGAAACCTCTCATGTTCCCTCTCTGCCTGCCGCAAACGCACCCTCTCTCCTGGTGGACTGAGCTGCCGCAAGCCTGCTTTGGGAATTTCTTCCCCATACCACCCCGTGCCTTTACACAAACTCCACTCAATGTTGAAATTGTAACCAGGAATCGAACCGGAGAAAGCTCTCCGCCCCCTCCACCCCCCACCCCTCATCGACCCCATCTTACAAGGGTGACTGAGGACTGAAAGGTCCCATTAACGATCATGCTAGAGAGAGCTTTCTGCTGCTCCCAACCCCACCCCCCCTTACCCATCTCAAGTACAAGGGTAACTGAAAACTGAAGGGTTGCATTAATAATCAAAGCTTTGCTCTCCCCCCCCCCCCCCCCCCCCCCCCCCCCCGCCGCCCCCACACTCTCACTGATCCCATCTACAAGGGTAACGGAGACTTGAAGGGTCCCGCTAATAATCAAGATTTCCGCTCCCCCCCCGCCCCTCCCCTAGTGCCTGTCTCCGATCGCATCTACGGGGGTATCTAAGGTTTGAAGGGTCCCGTTAGTAGTCCCACCCTCTGCCTGACAAAGCTGCAGCGAGAGGCTGGCCATTGCGCCGTCGCGTGTCGCAGAACCCGTGCTTGACATGTACCCCAGCGCGCGCCCTCCCCCCCCCCCCCTCCCCTCCCCTCGTCACACCACGTGGCTCAACGAAAATCAGCAATGCAGTTAAACCCACTCGGTGGTGCCATTGGAAAGGAGTGCCGCTGCTTGTTATTCATAGCACAGAGCCAGCGCATGTCGCTAGAACCGTCTCCAAACCAAATTACCAAACCCCTCCGCCGGCTTCCCTTCAAGAACTGGACATGAAGGGGGGAAAAATAAACACAAAGCAAGCCCCTCTCCTGAAGTCGTCCGCGCTCACCATATCCGGGGTGATTTTGAGTTTCCAAACAAAAAAATTAAGATAAAGATGTAACAAGGAAGACGGGAGGGGAGGGGAGAATCTTACTAAAGATGGAGGCACAGGAAACTGCGGACGCTGGAGGCCCCAGCAAAACACAAAGCGCCAGAGGAACTCAGCGGGTAATGAGGGAGTGGTCCTGGGCCTGTACTCGCTGGAGTTTAGAAGAATGAGGGGGGGGGGGAGGGGGGGGGAGGGGGGGGAGGGGGGGGGGGGGGGGAACCTCATTGAAACGTACAGAATTGTGAAAGGCTTGGATAGAGTGGATGTGGAGAGGATGTTTCCATTGGTGGGAGAGTCTAGGACGAGAGGTCATAGCCTCAGAATTAAAGGTTGTTCTTTTAGGAAGGAGATGAGGAGAAATTTCTTTAGTCAGAGGGTGGTGAATCTGTGGAATTCTTTGCCACAGAAGGCTGTGGAGGACAAGTCAGTGGATATTTTTAAGGCAGAGATAGATAGATTCTTGATTAGTACGGGTGTCCAAGGTTATGGGGAGAAGTCAGGAGAATGGGGAGAGATAGATTAGCCATGATGGAATGGTGGAGTAGACTTGATGGGCCAAATGGCCTAAGACAACTACTATTCCTTATGACCTTATGACCTGAAACATCACATGTCCATTCCTTCCACAGATGCTGCCTGACCCGTTGAACTATTCCAGCACTTTCTGTTTCTCTTACAGAAGATGCTTGGGTGAGTCAGAGAAAAGAATCGTGACTAAAATGCATCTCTAGTCTCTGAGGATAGACACAAAATGCTGGAGTAACTCAGCGGGCCAGGCAGCATCTTTGGGGAGAAGGAACGGGTGACTTTCATTGTCCTATATGGGACACATGACAATAATCTCTCTTGAATCTTGAATCTTGAATCTTCTCTTGTTGTAAATACAGTAGAATTTAAAAAATCCGCCCCCCCCCCCCCCCCCCACCCATGCCCGAAGAAAGACCCAGTTAGTCCCACTTGGGTCTGTGAATGTTTCCAATGGACACATTCATAGAGTACGGAGGATCGACAGATACTGAGCTAAGTTGCCAGAAGTGTGGGCTGTTCATGTGATCGAACCTTGGGCGGCAGTGTGCGCACCTCAAGGTGCAACACGGTGGCGCAGCGGTAGAGTTGCTGCCTTACAGCGCCAGAGACCCGGGGTCAATGGGTGCTGTCTATCCGAAGTGTGCACGTTCTCCCCGTGACTGTGTGGGTCTTCCCCAAGTACTCCAGCTGCCTCCCACACACCAAAGACGTACAGGTTTGTAGGTTTATTGGCTTCAGTAAAAAATTGTAAATTGGCCCTAGCGTGTGGGATGGCGCTAGTGCACGGGGTGATGGCTAGTTAGCACGGACACGGTGGGCCGAAGGGCCTGTTTACGCGCTGTATCTCTAAATATAAACTCATCTGTGGATGCTAGCGAATTTAAATTCAGGTAATTTAGCAAAGCAACAAAGATCTATTCCCAGTAACGGCGACCATCAAAGTTGCCAAAATCTGTCGGGAGGAACCGCAGATGCTGGTTTACACCAAAGATAGACACAACATGCTGGAGTAACTCAGCGGGACAGGCAGCATCTCTGGAGAGAAGGAATGGGTGAGGTTTCAGGTCGAGACCCTTCTTCAGACTGAAGTCAGTGGAGAGGGGGGCACAGAGATATGGAAGTGTAAGGTGTGAAAACACAGACCAAAGGGGACATAGTTCAAGGAAAATGTGGAATGGATCATTGTTGTCTGAGGAGAAGGTGGCAACAAGGCATACAATGTTAATGAAAGTGGACAGTCGTGTCTGAAGAAGGTTCCCGACCCGAAACATCGCCTATCCATGTTCTCAAAGGATGCTGTCTGACCTGCTGAGTTACTCCAGTACTTTGTGTCCTTCTCAGTCTGTTTGACTCATAATAGCCTTCTTAAAAGGCTTTGTCGGCCACTCACAGGGCAATTGGGATCGGGCGATGGGAATGTACTGAGGCAATGTTGAACATGTCACGGGAATGTATAAATTAAATTAATCCTTCCTGAGAGCTGCGACAGAATCTGCTTCCATTACCCGTTCAAGCAACGTATTCAAATCAAAGCCAGTGCTGCCTTTTTAATTCCTCTACCCCTGCATAAATAACGTTAACACGTCCCCTACTTAAATTCCCACTGACCAATTCTACACGCCCAACATCTTCCGCCATTTCCTTAATTGCTCCCACCGTTTGAGGTCCATGTTTTCCCCAGAGCGCACGGTGGCGCAGCGGTCGGGTTTGCTGCCTTACAGCACCAGAGACCCGAGTTCGACCCTGACGACTGGTGCTGTCCGTGCGGAGTTTGTACGTTCTGCCTGTGACCCGAGTGGGGTTTCTCCGGCTGCTCCGGTTTCCTCCCACACTCCAAAGACGCGCAGGTCTGAAGCTCAATTGGCTTCAGTAACATTGCAAAATGAGTCCGTTTAGTTTATTGTCACATGTGAAAAGCACTGTCCCGAGCGTGTAGGATAGCGCTAGTGTACGGGTTTGGTCGCGCGGACTCGGTGGGCCGAAGGGCCTGTTTCTGCGCTGTATCTCTAAACTAATCATGCAGTTTCTAACCCGAGTTCTAAGCAAAACAGATGTCCCTCACTCACACCGATTCCACAACTAATTACTTGGCAGATTCAATCTTTTTATTTTTCACATAAATAAATTGTGAGATGTATATTGAAGGGGGGGTGATTAGCAAGCTGCTCGCTGTTCTTTTAAAGTCATCCTGCAGTTAATTATACAGCCACTAAACTGGATATAAAAAGACAACAATCGGCCACTTGGTACAAAGTAACCCAAACAAGCATTTCCTCTGCCCCCTTCATCCCCAGAGCACAGGCAGCTCAAACGCCACAAACACAATAATGGTGCCCTGACAGCAAGCCTAATTAACGCCAATATTCAGGGCAAAGGAGTTTGTTGCAGCTTAGAATGGGAGCACAATAAAAGGCACGACTTCAATGAAAGGCCCAGAGGACCGAGCCTGCTCCAGAGGTCGACGCACCAGTCAACTCCTGTCTATTTCGAGGAAGTGAATAACCTGTTTGACACATAAACGTTATTCAATTACCAAGAGCTTTCAGCCTCACTCAAACAGTTTTGTCTTAAGCACCAAACTCCGCGGCCCCGGTCTGCCGAATGGGAAAATAATTTTAAAAAGCCTGCATCCACACCAGTGTTCGAAGCTGATTCAGCTGCGGTTCTCGCTGCTTTCCACTTTCCACCAAAGATACTAGAGCAAGAGCCTTCTACGACCTTTGCTTTCCACATCCGTCTCAAACATAATTAGTAATCACGGTTTTACTGGTTTCAATGCACCGTGATCCGGAATAGTGACGCGTTTAACTCGGGAGACCCCGGTTCGATCCTGACCACGGGTGCTGTCGGTACAGAGTTTGTATGTTCTTCCCGTGACCACGTGGGTTTTCTCCGGGTGCTCCGGTTTCCTCCCACACTCCAACGACGTACAGGATTGTCAGTTAAGGGGCTTCGGTGAAATTGTAAATTGTCCCTCGTGTGTCCAGGACCGTGCTAGTATACGGGGTGGTCATTGGTCGTTGCGGACTCAATGGGCCAAAGGGCCTGTTTCTGCACTGTATCTCTAGAGTAAAACTAAACTGAATAACCTCAACACCTCTGGCCTCGCCCTATAAGGATATTTTCTTTGTCTCATCCATCCCAGCCGCTCTGCAATAAAACCTTTGTAGCCTTCACACATCCCTTTTGTTGATTTGTAAAATGTAAAATGCCCCTTGTGTGTAGGATCGTGTTATGGCCCTGTCCCACAGTATGAGTTCATTCCAAGAGCTCTCCCGAGTTTGCCCTGATTTGAACTCGGAGATTTACAGTAATCTCCCTCCGCTCATCGGTACTCGGGGCTCTCGTGGACATTTTTCAACATGTTGAAAAATCTTCACGAGTCTTCCCGTGCGTACCTGCCGTTAGCGTGTCTTCCCGAGTACCTGCCATTAACGTTACGAGCCGCTAAGAGACATCCCCAAGCTCCGACGTACCCACTATGTTGATTCTCCGTGCTTACCATGAGTTTGATTTTATTTAAAACTCAGGAGAGCTCTTGGAATGAACTCGTACCGTGGGACAGGGCCATAGGTGTACGGGGTGAGCGCTGGTCGGCGCGGATCCAGTGGGCCAAAGGGCTGTATCTCTAAAGTCTACACTGGCGGGAAATATACCATCCTTGTCAATTGGCATGAGGTGTCCACATGCTTTATGTCTGCGCGGACAGAGGGGGATGCAGAGACATAGCAGAGAGACCCTCACGCAAAGTCAATGATTCAGAAGAGAAACCGACGAAGAATTAGTGAGAAAAAGATGCAGAGTGCTGGAGCAACTCAGCGGGTCAGGCAGCATCTCTGGAGAAGATGCGACTCAACTGAGTCTGAAGAAAGGTCCCGACCCGAAACGTCACCATCCTTTTTCTCCGGAGATGCCATCTCACCTGCAGAGTTACTCCAGCGTTTTGAGTTTAACTTTGGTATAAACCAGCATCTCCAGGTCTTTGTTTCTCCTATTGGTGACTAGAGACCAAGCTGTAACTCTGCAGACACAAGGAACTGCAGATGCTGGTTTACCACAAAAAAGCACAAAGTGCTGGAGTAACTCAGGCAGCATCTCTGGAGAACGTGGCTAGGCGACGTTTCAGGTCGGGACTGTTCAGGCTGCAGACCTTCTTTCAAAACATCTACCCACTTTAACACACACTGCCTGGCACAATCCTTGCCGCGGTGCAGCCCCGGGGAGGAATGTGGGAGAGTTTCCACGCGACTTTCCACTGGTGGGAGAGTCTAGGACCAGAGGGCACAGCCTCAGAATAAAAGGACGCAGCTTTGGAATGGAGAGGAGGAGGAATATCTTTCGTCAGAGGATGGTGAATCTGTGGAATTCTTTTCAACAAAAGGCTGTGGAGACCGTTGATGGATATTTTTAAGGCAGGGATAGATAGAATCTTGATTAGTACGGGTGTCAGAGGTTATGGGGAGAAGGCAGGAGAATGGGGTTAGGAGGGAGAGATAGATCAGCCATGATTGAATGGTGGAGTAGACTCGATGGACCGAATGGCCTAATTCTGTTCCCATGACATGAACGTCTGCCAAGGTGAGGGCACCCAAATCCAGTTCTTGGCCACAAACCTACAGTTTGACGTAAGCTCAGGTAAACGCGTCACTCATTCCCACCACTAATTAAAATCAACTCCCCCTCTACATCGGGGACCTGGGGTGGAGGGTACTACACCGAGGAGTCCCGTGCAACCTGTTTCTCTCACAGTTCACGGACTCGCCAGCCGCCTGCCACATGTTGCGGGCTGGACGAGTCTGTGTTCCACGTGTACATGGAGTGTGTGAGGCTGCAGCCCCTGTTCCAATATCTAAAGGGGCTGCTCCTTGCCCTCTGACTGCACTTCACACCCACCATCCTCATCTTTGGACACCCTGTGCGGAGGGGAGAGGGTAGGGATCGAGGATGTCCTGGTTGGGTTGCTCCTGGGCCTGGCCAAGCTGGCCATCCGCGAGTCACGGCGCCAGGCGGAAGAGGGCTCTGCCCGAGCCGGCTGCCTGCCCCTTTTCCGGGGTAACTTCTGCGTCGGGTGGTTTTAGAAAAGGACTATGCGCTGTCCACGGTTGCCCTGGGGGACTTCCGGGACCACTGGGGTGTGGAATGTATCCTCAATAAGGATTGTATTATAGTTACTTAAAAATGTATTGTCTTAGATAAGTTGGTGATTTTATATTATGGTGGTGGGTGTGTTACGACGGTTTGCGTTTGTAAGTATTATTTCCTATCGTAATTGAATAAATTATTTTTGATTTATATTAAAAAACTGATTTTTAGGAGGTTAATTATCTCAGGCTGCTGTCGTGTGCGCGTAACTTTGTAAACACTCGGTAGGGCAACCTACTGCACTGGCCATTTCCTGCAGAATATCGTTCTGAGAGTCCAACGGGAAATGGCCACGTGCTGCTTCCACACCGCCAAGTTCAATTAACCCTTCAGAAATTAACCCATTCAACAAAATCCATGCCTTAACAAGACGCGAGGTTTTATTTACGAGGTGCAGGGAAACGCACTTGCTGGAATCTTGTGCAGATCGCGAGGTGCTGGCGCAACTCGGAGGGTCAGGCAGCATCCGTGCAGGAAAACTGATAGGCGACAGTTTTGTGTCAAAAGTCAAGAGAGATTTATTGTCATATGTCCCAGTTAGAACAATGACATTCTTACTTGCTGCAGCACAACAGAATATGTAAACATAGTACACTGCAAACAATATAATAACGCGATTTAAAAAAAGTTCAGTGTGTGTATATATACCCATACACCCATACACACACACACACACACACACATACACACACACATATATATACATATATAGATCATATGCACATATACGTACACGCAAAAAAACCCAATCATAGTGCAATAATAACAATAATAGTTTATGTAGTTCAGAGGTTATTTGGAAGTTGTTGCGTTTAATAGCCTAATGGCTGCAGGGAAGAAGCTGCTCCTGAACCTGGACGTTACAGTTTTCAGGCTCCTGTACCTTCTTCCCGATGGCAGGTGTGAAATGAGTGTGTGGCCAAGATGGTGAGGGTCTCTGACGATGCGTGAATAACTTTTAGTGCAAGAAAGTCTGATCAAAGGTTGTCCGAGGGTCTTAAATGATGTAGATAATAGTTCAGGACTGCTCGCTAGTTGTTGGTAGGATGGTTCAGTTGCCTGATAACAGCCGGGAAGAAACTGTCCCTGAATGTGGAGGTGCGCGTTTTCACACTTCTGCACCTTTTGCTCGCCGGGAGAGGGGAGACGAGGGAGTGACCAGGGCGAGGTGCGACTGGTCCTTGATTATGCTGATGTCTTGCCGAGGCAGCGTGAGGTGTAGGTGGAGTCAATGGAAGGGCGAGTGTAAGTTTTGCTTTGCTGGAGACCTGTTTTCTGGGAGTGTAACTCCCCCTCCCCAGCCGCACACAGCAGGGGTAGTGCGTGGGGAATGGGTTAAAATCAGACCAGTTCCATTCGCCAGCCAGGCCCCTGCATTCCTAGACACCACTGCCATCCACACTTTTTCTTTGGGATTGGCTGTCTCCCGCTTCTACGTTTAAAGTTAGACTCTGAATCTCATGGCCAGGGGCAAAGATCAAATCATTTCAAAAAAAAGCGAGGTCGGAGCGAGACAGAAAACCCATTGTTAACGGATCCGCGATCCACTGCACAACATCACCATCTGCTTAGCATCAGTTTCACATTCGTGTTTCGCGGATCGGAGCTCAGAATTTGGTGACTTCCAACACATTCCACTTGAAAGTCTGCAGCGAGGCACCGTCTCGCTCTGTGCACCACCCTATCCGTTCCACTCCGCACACGCTAACCCTCACAACGTGTCCAAAACAAGGCAAGATTTTATTTAAGAGACAATAAGGGACGGCACGGTGGCGCAGTGGTAGAGTTGCTGCCTTACAGCGCCAGAGACCTGGGTACGATCCCGACTACGGGAGGTGTCTTTACGGAGATTGTACATTCTCCCCGTGACTGTGTAAGAAAGATTACGCCCCAGCGGGATGAACATTGACTTCTCTAATTTCAGATTGCCCTTGCTTTCTCTCTCCAGCCCTCTCCCAGCTCTCCCACCAGCCTTTCTATCACCCCCCCACCCCCTCCCCTGACATCAGTCTAAAGAAGGGTCTCGACCCGAAACGTCACCCATTCCTTCTCTCCAGAGATGCTGCCTCACCCGCTGAGCTACTCCAGCATTTTGGGTCTACCTCCCCGTGACTGTGTGGGTTTCCTCCGGGTGCTCCGGTTTCCTCCCACTCTGCAAAGATGTCCAGGTTTGTAGGTTAATCAGCTTTGGTAAAGATTGTAAATTGTCCCTGGTGTGTAGGGTAGTGTTAGTGTACGGACTGCTCTCTGCTCGGTGAGGACCCGGGGTGGGGGGTGGGGGGCAAAGGCCCTGTTTCCATGCTGTATCTCTAAACGGAACTAAGCACAAGACTGTAGGAGCCAGGATTAAAGATCAAATCATAACGAGAAACAGAGGTCTATGCAGAACAGAAAACACAGTATCGCTGGGTTACTCCAGCATTTTGTGTCTTTTTTTCGTAAACCAGCATCTGCATTTTCTTGTATCCACAATATGTAAATGCATCAGGTTTAGCTTTGGGGTTAGGTCTATTATTGTCACATGAACCTCGGTACAGTGAAAAGCTTTGTTTAGGATGTTATCCGCGGGAACAGCGGGTGCTCCGGTTTCCACCCGCTTGCCAAAGACGTGCAGGTTTGTTGATAACTTAAGACAGCGAATCGTTTTACTTTATCAGGTATGGTCTCGCCTGACCTGACGAGAATTTTCCGTAATTCCTGCTTTTGTTTCAGACATTTCACCCTCATCCTTTTTTCCCACTTTGGCGCCACAGTGGTGCGGTTGCACAGTTGCTGCCATTACAGCGGTTTGATCCTGACCGCTGGTGCTTCCTGCACGGAGCTCTCCCTGTGACCACGTGGGTTTACTCCGGGTGCTCCGGTTTCCTCCCACGTCCCAGAGACGGGCAGGTTTGTGGGTTAATTGTCCCCAAGTGTACAGGACTGGTGCACAGGTGATCGTTGGTCAGCGCAGACTAGGAGGGCTGAAGGGCCAGTTCCCACACTGTGCTACTCACCTAAACTAAACTTGTTCCTCTGAGGCTGGGGCTCCCAGCAAGTGTCCGAGAGGTTGAATGAAGGCTGAGCCTTTGTCTCGGACTCAAGTCCTCAGTAGGTCGGCTTCATAAGCCCTTGCCTTTGTCCTGCACTCTCGAGCACTACTAGCTGCCCAATTATAAGTCAGACAAAAGTGGACCCCAGTTAATTATAAAACAGGCTGAGTCACTTGAGGCTTTGAAACGGACCAATTATTCTGGCTCAGAGAACATGTTACCTCAGGACAAAGTCCATTCAGCCTGGCAATAGTGCATTGGTGTCCACAGACTACAGGCCTGCTGCCAGGTAATGGCCCCTCATCCCCCTGTACCCCACGGAATAAAGTCCCAGCCTCCTCAACCACTCCCTGCAGCTCAGGCCCACGAGCCCTCGCAAATCCTCTCTGCACCCTTGTCCAGTTTAACAATATGCTGGGTTGGCACGGTGGCACAGGGCTGCTGCCTTACAGCGCCAGAGGCCCGGGTTTGATCCCCACTACGGGTGCAGTCTGCTGTACAGAGTTTGTACCCCTTCTCCCCGTAACCTGTGTGGGTTTTTCTCGGTTGCCCCGGTGGGCAATATGGCGGCGCGTCGGCAGCGGCCTCTGCAGTCCGTCTGTCTTTTTTTTCTTTTTGTCTTGTTAAGTGGATGTCTTGGTTTTAGTTTTTATATTATTTTTAGCTGTGTATATGTGGGGGATGTGGGGGAGGGGGGAAACTAAAATCTCTTCCCTGTATGGGGACTGACTTTTCCTTGTCGAGTCTCCGTTGTCGTTGGGGCCTAACATCGTGGAGCCGGTAGTGGCCTTAAACCGGAATTGACCTGGGGCTCCAGTCGAGGAGCCTGCGGACTCACCATTGTGGGGCTGGCCGACTTGGCGGAGCGCTGTGGTGGCGTGCGGCTGCGACCCGACATCGGACCTCGGAGGCTTCGGCTGCAGGCCCTGTGGACGGTAACATCAGGAGCTCGCGGGACCCTGGTGGGAGACCGCTTTTCAGAGCTCCCGCAACAGCAAACTTCGCCCGCCCAATCGAGGGGTTTAAATCGACCTGGAGCGGGGTCATGCATCGCCCCGCGTGGCTTAAACGGCCGCTGGACTTGCCATCGCCCGCAAGGGAGGCTCTAACACCTAACACCAGGGCCTCGATCGGCTCGATGCAGCAGTTTGGCTGCTCGACTGCGGGAGAGGAATGGGCACAGAGAACGGGGAAGAGATAAGACTTTTGCCTTCCATCACAGTGAGAAGGTGTTTGGGGATTCACCGTGGCGGATGATTGTGTTAATTGTGTGTTTTGGTTTTTTGTTTGTATTATGACTGCAGAAACGTAATTTCGTTTGAACTTATGTTCAAATGACAATAAACGGTATTTATTATTATTAATTATTATTATTTATTCCACCCACACTCCAATAGACGTACAGGTTTGTAGGTTATTTTGGCTTCAGTAAAATTGTAAATTGTCCCTAGTTTGTAGGATAGTGCTGGTGTACAGGGATCGCTGGTCGGCGCGGACTCGGTGGGCAGTAGGGGCCTATTTCCACACTTTACCCCTAAATTAAACAAAAACATTTTGGGACATATGACAATAAGATAGAAGATGGACACAAACTGCTGCAATAACGCAGCGGGTCAGACAGCATGTCTGGAGAAAAAGAATAGGTGACATTTCGGGCCTACCTCAGACACTCTTGACTCTCTTGAAACAAGACTACCCTAATGTTCCAACTTGGTTGGCATCGACTTGGTGGGCCGAAGGGCCTGTTTCCACGCTGTACCTCTAAATTAAATTAAACTAAAGCATTTTGGGACATAAGACATAAAGCACTCTCAGCTCTTTTGAAATGGGACCGGCCTAATGTGCCAACTGGGTCGGCATGGACGAGGTGGGCCGAAGGGCCTATTTCCTTCGGCTCTGTGAGCAGAGGGCAAATCAACCATCATATTCAAAACCAGGAAAGAAAGATGAGTGGGGATATTTGATCGGGCAAAAAAAAAGACAAAATCCAGAAGAGACTGCTGGAACTTCCTGCTTGATCCATCATGATTAGCTCAATATTCTCCAGTTGAACACAGTTTCAGCTGTTAATCCGAGCAATATCCAAATCAATTAAGAGGAAGAAGGACAGTGTCATGGGTTTTCAAGCAATTACATGCATCAGGTTTTATGATCACAGGATGTATGCAGTTCCCAGTCTGGAGGTCCCCGCGGAGGAGCTGCGATGAGCTTGTGTCTGATGGTATTGGTAGATTAATATAGGTACGCATCTGCATCCCAAGTCTTGTTAAGTAAGAGCAATTTCCAGTGGATAATTGCAATGCTGTGATCAGACACATTCTGGTCGGGGCAGATTTCTACCAGACGGCCTGTTGACACAGCCGCACACCTTGTCGACTTGCCAGGCACATTACGGGCACTGCATCGGACTGATGTGCCTTCTGCTAATTTGCTTCATCCGTCCTCCTGTGTTCAGCCAGGGCAGACTGCCGAGCGGGCTCCAGGCATATGAGTGCGGCCAATCTCTGCTGGCTGGGCTGAGAGCTGGGATTTGCCTTGGAGGGCAGCCAGCGGGGGGCTTGGCAGCAAACGCCTGTTGAGATGAGAAGAGCGCTCAGCCTTGTCGGCGGACGGCAGCTGGCAAGGCCAGTGCCAGGTTGCCCGCGGGCAGCTCCATACAAGAGGGCACCTTGCTATTTCAAGCCTGAAGTGGAAGCACCGAGGGCCTGCAGTCACGTAATTATCAGGGGCAGAGAGAGGGGGGAAAAGTTGCCTGAATTAGTCTAGTTTAGCTTAGCGATACAGCGCGATAACAGGCCCTTTGGCTCGCTGAGTCCACGTCGACCAGCGATCCCTGCACACTGACACTATCCTACACACACCAGGGACAATTGGCAATTATACAATACTATACGATAGAACTTTATTTATCCCAGGAGGGAAATCGATCTGCCGACAGTCGTAAAACACAAAATACATGAAACCTGAAATTAAAGTGGCGAGTGGAAAGGATTTGGGTGGGGGGGGGGGGGGGGGGGGGGGGGAGGGGAGTCAGTCTACCCCACAACAGAAGGGGGAGGAGTTGTACAGTTTGATAACCACAG
This sequence comes from Okamejei kenojei, assembly GCA_035221665.1. Lineage (NCBI taxonomy): Eukaryota > Metazoa > Chordata > Chondrichthyes > Rajiformes > Rajidae > Okamejei > Okamejei kenojei. The sequence goes on from CM069158.1 coordinate 6,037,795, forward strand.
GGAAGAAGGATGTCCTGTGGCGTTCTGTGCTGCATCTTGTTGGAACCAGTCTGTTGCTGAAGGTGCTCCTCCGGTTGACCAGTGTGTGCCACGGAGAGGGTGAGCTGTATTGTCCAAGACGCTCCGCTGTTTGAGGAGCATCCTCCCCTCCAAGACCAACCTCCCATGAATCCAGTTCTGCCCCCAGGACGGAGCCCGCCTTCCTGATGAGTTTGTTAATTCTGTTGGCGTCCAATGGCCAAGCCAACCAAGCCAATTAACCTTCAAACCCGTAAATCTTTGCAGTGTGGGAAGATCTCGGCGAAAACCCATACAGGTCACGCGGGGAACGTACAAACTCCATGCGGACCGCAATGTCAGGATCAAACCCGGGTCTCTGACGCTGTAAGACAGCAACTCTACCGCTGCACCTCCCATGGTGTTGATGAGTGGGATTGGAATGGATGGGTACTTGTTGGCTGAAGGGTCTGTTTCTAGGCTGGATGACTCTAACAATGGCTCCAGTTTAGAGTGCCAGTTCGAAAGCAGCAGTAGGCAGGTCAAGGCCAATACAGATACTTATTGCTGTGGAACAGTGAAGAGGAAGGAGCAACCGGCCTGCACACGTGGTCCTAACAGGGCAGGGGGTGGTGAGAGTGAGAGTGGGAAAGTGGGCTCAATGAATGAATGAATGAATGAATGAATGAATGAATGACGCTTTATTGTCACATGCCAACAGTCTCAGTGATATTTTTTAATATCAAAGCTACTGGAAAAAACTATAATCAGACTGGGCGTTGTTTCACGATATCTTTGTTCTCAGCACGTGAGTACTGCTGACACAGCCGGCATCTAATCCCCGCCAACAATTACTCCAGGTCAATGTGGCTTGCCGGAGGCGGTGGGAATTAAGTGTCAGGCGGAGAGTCCAGGGATGGCCCAGAGACAGCGTTATTGTTCCCTCAAGGACATCAGTAAAGGAGATGAAATGTTACAACATGGATTGTCATCATTGACACCCTGGTATACATTCACCACTTATTCACTATATTGTGAGTCTAGTGATTCCCTATCACTCTGTTCCCGATTATTTACTTAATTGTTAAATGGTTTAATAGTGCTTTGTCATGAGCACACTGCGAACACAGTGAAATTATTATTGCATTGATCACACATTTAGGGGCGGCACGGTGGCGCAGCGGGAGAGCTACTGCCCTCAAGCGCCAGAGACATGGGTTCGATCCTGCCTACGGGTGCTTGTCTGTACGGAGTTTGTACGTTCTCCCCGTGACCCGCGAGGGTTTTTCTCCGACATCTTCGGTTTCCTCTCACACTCCAGGTTTGGAGGTTAATTGGCATGGTACAAATGTATAATTGACCCGACTGTGTGTAGGATAGTGTTAATGTGCAGGAATCGCTGGTTGGTGTGGACTCGGTGGGCCGTAGGGCCTGTTTCCACGCTGTATCTCCGGACGAAATTAAACTATATGGCACGAGTCGCCCTATTTTGGCGCCATTTACGAAAAGTCCAAAGTCCAGTACAAGCGCTCGATATACTCGAGCGACTCTCGATACATGTTAAGGTCACCCGTCCTTGACTATGCTGGCAGCCTTGCCGAGGCAAACTGAGGTGCAGACGGAGTCAATGGAAGGGAAATTGGTTTGCGTTATGGTCTAGGCTACATCCACAACTCTACAATTTTGTTTTGCGGGTCTTGGATGGAACTGTTCCCAAACCAGGCTGTGACGCATCCCGATAAAATGCTTCCTATGGAGCATCTGTAGACGTTGGTGAGGGTTGTTGGGGACATGCCCAACCTCCCAAACCTTCTAAGGAACCTTCTTGGTAGGGCAGGAGCTCTACCGCTACAAGAGTGGAACTGTCAAGGACAAGAGGGCACAGCTTTCAGGTGAGAAGTTCAAGGCATAAAGGAAGATATGTGGATTTGGATTATTTACACAGAGAGTGGGGAGCGCCTGGAATGCGCGGCCAGCGATGGTGATGGAGCCAAATTCTATTGTGGCATTTAAGAGGCTTTTAGATAGGTTTCGTTTTTCTTTTAATTTAGTTTCAAGATCCAGCGTGGAAATAGGCCCTTTGGCCCACCGGGTCCGCGCCGACCAGCCATCCCCGCACACTTGCACTATCCCGCACTCACTAGGGACAATTTACAATTATATCAAACCTGTATGTCTTTGGAGCGTGGGAGGAAACCGGGGGAAACCCACACAGGTCATGGGGAGAACGTACACACACTCCGTGCAGACAAGCATCCATAGTCAGGATCGAGCCCGGGTCTCTGGCGCTGTAAGGCAGCAACTCTACCGCTGCGCCACCGTGCCGCCCAATAGGATATAGCGGGATATGAATCACATGCTGGCAGAGATTAGTTTAACTGAGCATCTTGTTTGGCACGGACATTGTGGGCCGAAGGGCCTGTTCCGGTGCTGTTCTGATCTACGTTCTACGTTCCATGTTACGATGGCCAATATGTCAGCAAGTTTTCGGTCTTCTACATGTTATCAAGGTTGTTTGACTCAGCAAAGAGCAGAATGACACGCGAGTCAGCCTGACTTGAAATGGCACTGGGGCTGGTGCTGTAATGGGACACTGCAAAGAGGGTCAGAGACTCGCAAATGAAATCTTTAATTAATAGGAGATAATCCTGAAGATGTTAGTAATAGCTGGAGCCCAGACTCTGGTATTGTATTCCCTTCTCTCGCTGGCTCCAAACTGGCTCCAAAGTGGTCAAGGACGTTACCAAAAGAAGATTTCCAAACGCAGAAATCCACACAGCAATAAAAAAAAGAGAAATCATTGCTTCAGAAATTAATAACTAAACTCTTCCATTGTCGGCTTCCGGTTTCAGATTAAACAGGTCTCTCTGCAAATGCTTGCAGCCCACTGTCAAACAAAAAGTTGATTTTATTTGTAGAGACACAGCGCGGAAACAGGCCCTTCAGCCCATCGAGTCTGCACCGACCAGCGATCCGCGCACATAAACACCATCCCACACACACCTGGGACAATTTTTACATTTACACCAAGTCAATTAACCTACAAACCTGTACGTCCTTGGCGTGTGGGAGGAGACCAGAGCACCCGGGGAAAACCCACAGGGTCACAGAGAGAACGTACAAACTCCGTACAGATAGCACCCATAGTCAGGATCGAACCTGGGTCTCTGGAGCTACGAGATCCAGATCTCCGGCACTGTAAGGCAGCAACTCTACCGCTGCGCCACCGTGCCGTATAATTCAATAGTGGCTCCTTCTCAACACCAGGATTGATCAGAAACCCTGGGCAATCTCCCTGGTGTGGCTGGATCACTTTGGCATCGAACGGTCTTTTACCCAGAGTAATCAGGAACCAGAGGACATAGGTTCAAGGCAAGAGGACAAAGCTACAAGAGGAAGCTGCGGGGCACGTTTTTCACTCATGGTGTGATGGGTTTACAGAACGAGCTGCCAGAGGGACTGAAGAAGGGTCCCGCCCGAGACATCACCCATCCTTGTTCTCCAGAGATGCTGCCTGACCCCGCTGAGTTACTCCAGCACTTTGTGTCTATCTTCCAGCTGCCAGAGGAGGTAGTTGAGGCAGATACTATAACAACATTCAAAAGGCATTTGGACAATAGACAATAGACAATAGACAATAGACAATAGGTGCACGAGTAGGCCATTCGGCCCTTCGAGCCAGCACCGCCATTCAATGTGATCATGGCTGATCATCCCCAATCAGAACCCCGTTCTTGCCATCTCCCCATATCCCCTGACTCCGCTATTTTTAGGAGCCCTATCCAGCTCTCTTTTGAAAACATCCAGAGAACCCGCCTCCACCGCCCTCTGAGGCAGAGAATTCCACAGACTCACCACTCTCTGTGAGAAAAAGTGTTTCCTCCGCTCCGTTCTAAATGACTTACTCCTTATTCTTAAACTGTGGCCCCTGGTTCTGGACGCCCCCAACATCGGGAACATGTTTCCTGCCTCTAGTGTGTCCAAGCCCTTAACAATCTTATATGTTTCAATGAAATTCCCGCCCATCCTTCTAAACTCCAGAGTGTACAAACCCAGCTGCTTCATTCTCTCGGCATATGACAGTCCCGCCAACCCGGGAATTAACCAAGTAAATCTACGCTGCACTCCCTCAATAGCAAGAATGTCCTTCCTCAAATTAGGGGACCAAAACTGTACACAATACTCCAGGTGTGGTCTCATTAGGGCTCTGTACAACTGCAGAAGGACCTCGTTGCTCCTGTATTCGACTCCTCTTGTTATAAAGGCCAACATGCCATTCGCTTTCTTCACTGCCTGCTGTACCTGCATGCTTACTTTCATAGACTGATGTACAAGGACCCCCAGATCCCGTTGTACTTCCCCTTTTCCCAACTTGACGCCATTGTACTTGACCACAAGTTTTGAGGGAAATGGGCCAAATGTGGGCAGGTGGTACCAGCGCAGATGGGGCATCTTGGTCGGCCTGGACAAGTTGGGCCAAAGAGCTGTTTCCGTGTTGTATGACTCTACGAACAAAGCCCTTCGGCCCATCAAGTCTATGCTGACTCCTACCAAAACAATCCTAGGAAATTGCACTCCCCAGTTTTACCCCACAGTCCTGCAAATTTTTTCTCAACACAAATTTCACAGCACAGTGTTGCAGTGGTAGAACTGTTGCCTTACAGCGCCAGAGAGCTGGGTTCCATCCTGGCTACGGGTGTTGTCTGTACGGAGTTTGTCCCAGTGGTAGCGTTGGTTTCCTCTGGGTGCTCCGGTTTCCTTCCATATCCCAAA